>MBAC02003914.1:0-27499 GCA_001712635.2 Nothophytophthora sp. Chile5 | reverse complement strand
GAAGTGGCTCACGGAATCGGAGTACAATTCGAGCGACGTGGAAACCACAGTCGCTGCTATCTCGACCGCTGACACCGGTCTCTCGGCGAACTGGAACGATCCCCTCCCCGATGAGGAGGACTCGTCGAACTGGCGCGTTCCCCTCCCGGATGAAGATGTTTCGGCGGAATTCGGCTCCGGATTCGACGCCGAAGAAGAAGCCATGACCGGTGCGGCCCCCGCGGCTCAACCATCGGATTAAGAATGGCGAGACGGTTGGCAGAAGAAGAAGATGCCAAGTGGAAACGACACCGCTGGATACGATCGCGCCACCTCTTTTCTTTGGATTTTTTTAATACATGCCGCAGTGCTTGTCTGAGCAACTTACATTTCAGTTTGAGACCTTTCGACTTGAAGGAACATGACTTTGGTGGCGGAGTTGGCCGCTCACTTCGCCATCCACCATGGCTGACCCAGTGCTCACCAGCGTCGCTCTCGCGCTTCCCGAGTGTCTCTGGGCGCTCAAACACGTTCGCCACCTGATCAACGAGCTGCTGCTGCCAGAGACGATCGACGCGGCGGTGTATAACGATCTGGCGCATGTCCTTCACGTATACGGAGCGTCTCGTCGCTGGACAGTCAAGGCGATGGATGGCGCCGCAGCCAAGGGCCGGCTGGATCTCGTCACGCGGCTGCACGAGACTCGAAGCGAAGGCTGTTCGACAGCCGCGATGGACGGCGCAGCGGCGAACGGGCATCTCGCAGTGATGAGATGGCTGCATGAACATCGAAGCGAAGGGTGTTCGGCCCAGGCGATGAATAGCGCGGCGGCAAGTGGGCGCTTGGAGGTGGTGGCGTGGTTGGCGAACAATCACCACACATCGTGTAACAGCGCGCAGGCCTTGAATGCGGGTGCAGCTGCTGGAAAGAGCACGGTAGTGGAACTGTTGCTCGACCAACGCGAGGATACGCCGCTTGATTTCCGGTCGGCCTTGAGGGGGGCCGCCGCGAATGGGCACGTCAAAGTGGTGAGATTGCTGCACGAACACTGCACTCCGGAAGATATTAGTGCTGCGTTGGATAAGGCCGGGGCTCACCATCACTCAGGAGTCCTGGAGGTGTTGCTGATTGAGAGAAGGACGTACAAACAGGGGCGGGTGGTGTGGGCGGACCGAAGCAGGGATTCCTATTACACGTCGTACCACCGGGATCAGTACTACGTTTCGTACGGACTGGAGGCCATTGCAGCGAGTGGAAACGAGCGTATAACGCGCTTAATGCTGCGGGAGAGATTCAGTGCGAGTTCCATCGAGCGTGCATTGGAGAAGGCTTCGGCGAATGGCCACGTTGAAGTCGTTAAGAGGATCCTGGGCAGAGGCTGCACCCCGTGTTCTATCGGTCGCGGACTGGAGAAGGCTGCCGCAAATGGCCGCGTTCAATTGGTGAAATTGTTGCGCGATCGGTGCTCTCCGGCTGACGTGGGGTCTGTCCTGAAGGCTGCAGTGGCTCGTGGTAATGTGAAAGTGGCCTCGGAAATTCTTGCTGGCTGTCAGCACAACGTGTATACCAAATCGCTGGTGGCGAAGATGGCGGTCCAAAGCAGACGCAAACGCACGACACGCAAGCTCACGAGAATGGCACCACTGCCCAGTGGAGCTGCTCAAGAAAGCCCATCGAGTCAGACAGCCGAAGACTTCCCAGCCAGCATGAGCACCAACTCGGAGTCACTGGTTGCTCCTAGCCTATTTGTCTTCGGCAGTGCTTTGGCGACGAATCAGTAGTCCCATTTACTTAGTATTGTTGTAGCTACGTGTTCACTTTCTGGTTGAACAAATAATCCGCTGTACTCATTCTTTATGGCCGCTACGTTAATGAGAAAGGTTTTGTTGTACGCGGCTGCTGGCAGCCCTTCTCTTTGCTCTGTTCATGGAGCGATTACGACCAAGCAGTGTTTTCGTTGGCGCTTCAGTTGGCCTTCTCGGTTGGGAGCGGCTCGAACCAGTTGGCCAAAATGGCATCATCCTCGACAGACTCGGGGGTGGCTGAGGCGTTCCAGTGGGTGGCATTGTTCTCGATCAGCGTCGTGGATTCGGCGGAGTGAACCGTCATCTTGAAAGCTCTGATAGGTTTCATGTCTGGTAGTGTGTAGCTGCCTGAGGCCGAGCCGTCTGACTTGTAGATTTTGCTCGATCCAGCGCACTTGCCGTCCTGATAGAACACGATGTCGTCGTGATTGAGGATGTGCGTCCACAGGACGCCTTTCGCGGTGGCCCACTTATCATGGTGCACAATCGTCTCGCATGCGTCCGCTTTGAACTTGGTGAAGGCAAGCAAATCCCCTCGAGTCGTTTTGATAGACACCTGGGCTATTTCGGAGACGTGGCTCGTCATCTTGAACGCTCTGATAGGTTTCCTGTCTGGCAGGTTGTAGCTGCCTGAGGCCGAGCCGTCTGATCTGTAGATTTTGCTCGCTTCATCGCACTTATCGGCTTGGTAGAACACGATATCGTCGTGATCGGGGATGCGTGTCCACAGGACGCGACTTGCGGTGTTCCAATTGGCATGATGCACAATCGGCTTGCATGCGTTCAGGTTGAAGTCGGTGAAAGAGAGCACGTGCCCACGGCTTGTAGTGATGGACACCTGGCGCGCCATGTGAGCCAACGAGACAAGTAAAGCTGAGGCTTGAAGAAGCGGGCGAGGAGATGTTTCCAGAGGCGGGTGAAATGATGAGTGATAGGAACCAATGCGCTGGAAGTGCTGCGACTCCAACTGCCGTCACGATCGCAGGAGGCGCGCTCGTGTCAGTAGTGGCCAGCGAGCAGATAGTGAAGCGCAGTGAAGCTGTGGGCTGTGAACCGTATGAAGATATCGTCAGTGTGTCCTCCTGTATCTGTAGGCATCGGATCTTGGAGGCTACCCCGATGCGCTGTGCTTTGGGTGGCGACGGCGGTGCCGTGACCTGCCTAAAGATGATCACTCGAGAGCAGAGCCACGACGCAATCCGGATGTTGGATGGACACCCAAGATAATCAGCCTGCAGAAAGCTCCTCAGCGTACCATACGTGTATTCGCTCTGGGTGGATGACTACCATCCTTCGTATTACGGTTGGCGTGCATATAGCCGGAATGGAGCTTTCGAGCGTTGCCAGTGCCTTTCCGCGCGGTAGTATTGCATCTGCGCCGCCGCCCTTATCCCCCACCCAGATGGAATCCCCAGCGATGGCCCATTTTCAGGAGTGTCCTGGAGCAATTGGGCCGCAAATTCACCGATGCGCCACCAGTGCTGCTGGTGTCCTCAAGTCTATCCGGTATCCAGATCCCACCCACAATACCCGCCGAAAAACCGGACCGGACACTCATCTAGATGTTGGATCGGCATCCAAGGTAATTGGTTCGTCATGCAGGAAAGCTTAATGCACGAAGAAGTTGGGTGAAGCTTGGTGGATGCGTGCCATCCTGCCAAATTGGGTGGGAGACAGTGGCGTTGTGATCGACGTTTGTTGTCGAAGAGGATAACTTCCAGAGCCAACACTCTCTTGGAGACGCGGCCACGCTGCTTTGGGGCCACGGACTCCAATAGTCCCTCGAGACACTCCAAAAAGGCAACGCAGCTTCCGACCGTTGTTCTTCCCGAATGTCTTTCATTTCCGCTTTCGCGCTGATTGACGTCCCCCCCCCCCCCCCCCCCCCCCTCTGGAGAATCGGCCACTCGCTATGGCGACGGAGGTGGGATTATTTATGATCGATGGGCAGACATTTCCATACCCCACGCCCACCATCTACTACTGCCGTACCTTGGTGGGGTGCCCAGAGTGGCGATTCTCGAGAGAAATCTACTGGAAGAACCTCCCGCGGAACCAGCGGCTTCAGGCCTGGCAGACCCAGCATTGCGTTGGCCACTACCATTACATCACCCCTCGAGGCGTAACTGATGGCGTTGGAGAAGTCGGTGTCTACCCAGTGCCGATTCGCTCAGTCATGCTGATCGAAGAGAATCGAGCCGTATCCGCAATCAAAAGGAGGTACGCCGATATGTGCAGTCTTTTCAAGCATTCGGAGGCCACGACGCTCCTCGACTGGAACGAAACCATGGAGATTACGGCTTCAGAGATCAATTCCACAAAGGTGGGAGCCACGTCTGCATCTCTCTCGATCTCTGGTGTTGACAACTCGACCAACTGGCACGAGCCCCTTCCAGATGAAGAGGTCTCGCCAGACTCGGACGGCGTGAACAACAGCTCCGGATTTGACGAAGAAGAAGCCCCGACTACTGGCGTCCTCACGACCCGGCCGTCGGATTGAAGAGCGACGAGGCAGTCAGTCAATGGTCGGGTAAGAACTCGCTTGTATGGCTTCATCGCCGGACTGAAGAGCGAGCAAGGACAGTCAATGACCATCCAACTCGAGTACTGTGGGGTCCTCGTACATTTGCCTCGTCCCACTGAACAATCAAAATTCAGTGTAGTAGAACTCATACCTAGCGGTAGCTGTAGCTATTCGTCAGCACTCTAGCCTCCGCGGCGACCTCTGTTTCACTTGAAGGGGCTGGCGGAACGACGACGTTGGTCGAACAACGTCGTCGAAGCTTTCCATCGAAGGCACTTGAGGCTGCAGCTCTTTCTCAACGCGGAGTGCACGTACAATCGCGCCTGCCTGTGTGTTCTCGTCCAGTGGATCCCCTGGAACAGCGCGATAGTGGTCGAACACGAAGCGCACTGTCGCGAGGCTGTGCGTGATCTCGCGTATCTGCGCAGCTAGCCCCAGCGCATGGCGTACAGCGACATAGGCCTGTATACGGATGGCCTCGGCATCGACATCTCCCTCTCCTTCACCCGAGACCACCGCGCCACTACGACTCTCCAGCTCGGAACAGCAGGCCTCTCGAGCATCACCAGGGCATCCGGTGATGTGTACGAGGTACACTGGCTCCTCCAGAATAGGTCCAAAGCTGAGCTGAGCTGCGTGCACGGCTCGTCGAGTCACGAGCATCAACTGGTTCGGACGCCTCCTCCTCTCCTGCCAATCCACGTGCACGTCATCAACATCGACACGGAGTCCGTGGCTTGGTTCGCCGCACAACACGCCGGAGCTCATTCCCACCACGAAGCCTTTCAAGAGGGGTGGGAAGGTCTCCACCATACTCTTCCACACGCCGGGGGACACACGAGTCCCGTACCGCGAGTGGTCCACCAAGAGATTCACGCTGCATGGAGACGGGAGACAGGCCCAGACTTTCCTCGGGTTCGTCGGCTCCAGTTGATTGTCGAGATCCAACCGCTGCACTTGCAGTTCCGTCAGCTCCTGTGCTTGGGAACTGCCAAAGTCGTTGCCCAGACACTCGAGCATCATGTCATCGCTGATCAGAGACGCTCGACTGTGCACGCGGTTGATTCGGTTCTGGGACTTGGACATCCGCTGCGGCGTCGTATCTTCCGACTTCGGGTAGGCTTCTCGGTAGGCTGGTCGCCGCGAGATGGAGATGGCGATGTCCAGAGCGTTGCATTCCGCTTGTATCTGGCAGATAGCAGGCTCGAGGCGCTGTTCGTCAGGAGCGGCAAGTGTCGGGTCCTCAAAGGGATTTGTGCCGCTGGTGAGCGTCGGATCACGGCTCACGGCTCTGTGAACGATCTCCTCGAGCTTCGTGTTCTCGTTGTTCCACTCTGGACTGCCATCAAACCCCCTCGCAGGCATGATAGCCACACGCAATACTGGAGAAGCTGCACTCGCCAGCAACCGCACCATGTGAATGGAAGATTCCGCTGTATGCTCAGCCACGTCTTCACATATGAAGGCGCCAAAGTTGCCTGCAGGAATGCCATCAGCGGTCTGACCCAGAGGCTGCAAGCCGCTTCCTTGGAACTGTCCCATCGCCATCGTGGAAGTCACAGTCTTGACGCAATCCCAGGCGTAACTCTCCTCCATGTCACCTGTTGAATGTCGCGTGAACTTCACGCGTTGGCCGGCAACCAGGCGACCGGAGAGCACCCGACCGAAAGTGCAGAACGTGTGTCGTCCGTCACTACCGCCTACCGCCACTTGTTCCTCGACGAGCGACGCCAGCATCACGACACGGGAGCTGTCTTCGTTACCAGCCAGTGCTGGCATTCCACGTCGAGGTTGAGCGACCACAGGAGACGGGAGATGGTCCACAGCCAACTGCAGCACAACATCCGAGATGGGGAGCACCCCAGCAAGCCCCACCTCCAGTCCGAGTTCCCCAGCAGTCAAGCAGAGGTCACTGCTGCTGGCTTCGTCACCGCTTCGTAGCGCGGCCGTCATCTGCAGCACAGGCTCGAGTACGAACTGGCAGAAACCCCGCTTCGCTGTAGCCGACGAGGACAGACAAACCCACTCGTTGCTGTCTGGGTCGAGACCCCAGTCTCCCCAGAGCCTTTCGGCAGCAGTAGCCTCGCTGACTTCCCATTCCGCGGCATACTTCTTCGCGAATGTTGGCACGGAGAAGCCCCAGCCCCGCTCGATGGACACGAAGACCACACTGCCGGTTTGGACGGAGACCGAGGACAGCCGACTGCCCTCCTCCTTGCCCCCGTACCTGGTGATCACCTCGTTGACCTCGTCAAGTAGCCGTGCGAAGGCTTGATAGGACGCTTCAGACGAACGTTCCAGCAGATCCGACCACGCACGTCCGCCGATATCCAGTACTACCGTCGGCTGCACACGCTGCAGGACACTCTGCTTCAATTGGCGTCTCGCTTGCTCGCTGAGCTCCATTGTGGAGCAGTCCAGTACCGCAACTGCTCCGTCCGAGAGCTGCAACATGGTCGTGAAGGCCGCAGACGAGACAGAGGAAGGCGGCAACGACTCGGCGATCGTCAAGTTGACCAAGTACGAAGCGGAGTCGTCGGCCTCGTACAGCAGAACGTGCGTGCGGTGGCGGTCCGGAGCAGCCACCACGTCCGCCGTCTCCTTCGACCTCTCTGACCGGACAGTGGCCGCCACCAACCGCTCTTTGCGCTGTCCGTCGACGCCGAAGAGCGCCACGTGGCGGATTCGCGCCGGCGTCTCCATGTGTGTGCACGCCTTGGCCATCGTCACTACTACCCGACGCAAGCACCCAGTCAAATGAGATAATGAGAGGACGTTGGTTCTCCATCCACCGATGCGAAGCGCTTCGCGACGTCCTGCTGACCATCTCGCCGCACAGAACGCGCGCTGAACCTTCCGCGTGACCAAACCATGTGCTTCCGCCTTCACTCCTTCCATCCAGAGCGTGACGGCGGAGAAGCCGCAACCCACATGCACCTGCGCGTCTTCGCTTCATTGAGCAAGGCCGATAAATTACATTCAGTTAGCTAGCGTCGACCTCATGCTGGATCGCAGCCGTTGCGATGCACTACAGCCTCGCCTGGCCTCGCTATTTACATACTGCCCAAGCCACGGTCGGCTGGGCTGGGTGTCTTCTGTCTAAAAGCTGTCTGCCTTGTCGCCCTCGCCGCTGCGGGCCGCGAGCAGCAGCGCCCGCAGTGCCCAGACCCAGCGCAACAGCGCCAGACAGCAGATACTAGCGACCATTTCCAGCAGCTCTAGCACGCGCACCACAGACTGCAGACTGCAGGGCGACGTGTCGTGCTGGAGCAGTGCCTGGAATTCTCGACGGTGCTTCCAGTAAGGCGAGTGGCCCACGTCGTGGTCGGGTCGGCGGCTCGCGAGGTACTCGCCGCACCACTGCAGCTCGCCGAAGGACAGCTGCTTCACCGCCGCGAGCAGTTCGGCGCCATGCTCCGCTCCAAGCTGCTCCTGCTGCGCACGCTCCTCGTGAGTGACGGTGTTGCACAGTCGACAGAGCTCCATCTTGCTCTGGTATCCCCAGAGCTGCACGGAGTCCTTGAACCCTTCGCACGTGGTGGCAATCCGCTTGCCAGGGACGCGGTCCGAGCCCACGGGCCAGTCCTGCAACGGGAACAGCTGGCGCGCGTCGGCCACGCTGCCCAGCTCGCACACCTGCACGCCTTTGGTGTGGCAGAAGAGGTCGTTCACCTGTCGTTCGAAGAGACTCTCGTGGTCTTCGAAGATCTCCGCTCTCCAGGGCGTGTCGGGGACCCGATGCGACGCGATGGAGGACAGCAGAACGCCCACCATCAGCACCGCGGCGCCCACACCCACGCCCAGCAGCTTCGCGGCACGCAGCGCCGACGCCAACGGCACTTCCACGAGGTTCAGCACCAGCAACGCGGCGCCAAGCGCCGCCAGCAGCCCGCTCAGCCCGATGGCGCTCTTGTCGTAGGCCGTGAGCGCCAGCAACGCCTTCATCTTGTCTGCGGCGGCGGGGGACGAGGCGTCGGCAGACTGGCGCACCACGTACCCCACCTCCACCAGCGGCAGCACGCCCAGACTCGCCAGACCCACGCTGCACGCGCACAGCAGCGCGCGACTGGACAGGCGACACGAGGCCAGGCCGCCCACCGCCCACTGCCTCCTCTTGGCCAGCAGGTCGCCGCCTTCGCGCGCCACCGGGTCCGCTATCTCCACAGGAACGGGAGGCATCGTTGCTCCTTGCTCGGAGGGAGGAGGATGCCGAATGCGCGCGATCGGAGAGCGTCGAGCACGGGATAATGGAGCGTAACCCTCCGGCTCGGGGGTTACGCGCCTTACAATTCCCAAGTCATCTGTGGACATGCCATGCCAACCTGTCGCAGTTCGGAAGCGCCGCCCTGTCTGCGCCAAAGAAGCCACAGCAATCGGTACAGGGTTTCAAAAAATCTAAGAAAATGGATAGCGAAGGGACGCTCGCGCGATCTGATTGGCTGAAAGAGCGCCTCGCCAGGACGTGATTCGCTGAAAAGACGCTGAGTTCTCGGGCTGGACGGGAAACAGGCGCCTTTGGTGGGCGTAGCAGATGCGCGCTGCTGAAACTGGAAAGAATCCTGCTGCCAAAGTGGGTGCACCTACTGCGACCGATCCGCAGCTGGTGGCAGCAGCCCCAATTATTGAATGGAGGCATTCCGGACACATCCGGACAGAGAAGTATACATGGCTCGCGCTCTGGCTCGGGTTTTGCGTTCCGACGCCGCAAATGAAGTATAGTGTGCACATCGACGGGTCGAGTATACTCGACATCCTTGCTGGTCGGGAGCAGTAGCAGCTTCTGCTGCGCGAATCAGGACTGCAACGATCCTCCAGGAGCAATGCGAGCACATGCGCTCTCATGATATGAGCGATGTGTTGGAAGCCATGCTCATTGGCTATCGGCGGCTGGCGCAGGAAGACAGGGGGCTGGCTCGCTCGCTCGACTAATTCAAGTGACCCGAGCAGTTTGGTGGCCTCGCGAGAGTGCAATCTGCTCGGCGCTGCAACGTCGATAGCGCTTGCACCCAATATGCTCGGGGCGTTCGCGTCCAAGGTCTCCATCACGAAGGATTCCTCACGAGGCGATCGCCCCATCCAAGGCAAAACCCAACAAAAGAAAATGGGTGGACCCGGGTTACGTTTCGCAGGTGGGTTACGTTTTGCTGACCGAAGGCTCCGCGGTACGGCAGTGTCATGGAGCACGGCCGGCTGGTATCCAGAGATCCAGAGATCATTCTCCGAGGGAACCTCTCTCCTGGCCGGCGGGAGATTCCTCGGGGAATGAATGGATGGTGGCGGCTGCTACCAAACATGTACCCATCTTTAATACCCTGCGCCAGGATTCGACGGGGATGGGTCCGCTCCTGACGTAGCACAGCGTCACCACTTTCGATCTTCGACGATACCGAGGATGCGCCTGGGCCAATGACAACCAGCAAATGCTCCTAGCAGCAACTCACTGTCCGCATCGTGCCTCTATCGCTCTCCAGCGCGGCAAATTACGTCCAGGAACGGCCACTCGACGACGACGAGATTCGCGTTCGTGTCGTGGCACAGCAGCTTCGTGTGCCCGTCGGACTGGCGCCAGCAGCACATGCCGGTAACCAGCTGCTGGTCGACCCACTGACTCAAAGCCGAAGATGGAGCCCCCGCCGTGTCGGTGAACTGCAGCGAGTGCAGCAGTTTGCCAGACGCAAAGTCGTACATTTCTAGGCGCGACGTGATGGCGCGCGAGCAGACCACGAACACGGACCCCCAACAGGATACTAGCGTCTGGACCGCGGTTGCTGCACTGTTGCTGCCGACTGCTCCTCCCGTTTTCGCCTTCGGGTTTGCACTGAGTTCCCGGCAACTTGCCACCGACTGCCACGCCCCCGACAGTGTGCGGGTAAACACATATACGTTGCCCTTCCTCGTTGCCACCAGCAGCTTTGCGCTGCAGGGGGAGAAGCTCATACTGGTGATGCGAGGAGCCGCCAATACTCGGGAGAGCACACCAGTCCCGAACGCTGCCAGCGCAGAATCATCGTGATCATGAAGCCCCCGTAAAAAGAGACGGCCGTCGACGGTTCCTATAGCAGCAGTTTGTCCATCGGGCGAGAACTTGACGTGGCAAATGGCTACGCCATCTTGCACGTGAGCAATTGGCTGAGCAATAAGCTCTTCTGCGCCATCTTGTTGCAAATTGACAGCTTCTCCTGCATTGCCGTGGTCCTGATACAGTGGACACTTGTAGAGAAACGCTCCGAAGGACGTGCCGACCATCAGCAGATGCTCGATACCACCACTGCCGCTTCCTGCGTCGACATCGATTCGTGTAAGGTCCATGGACCCCACACTGTACCGCAATTGCAGCTTCGTACGAATGCGGAATTCAGGCGTATCGTAGACAAGCACTTGTCGACCATGCGCCGTGGCGACGAGCTGTCCATCGCGCGACCAGCATTGGCAAAAGCTCGACGACGTATCGGACGGAGGTGGCAGCACCTTCACAATGCGTAGAGCGTCTCCCTGTGCCCCCAACGAGTCTACGCATCCAGACGAGAACCAACGCAGTCTAGAATGTCAAATTACCGCAATCACGGAAGGGAGGCGGGGAACAAACGCCATCGTGAGTCGATACCTGCAGCGTCACCACCCTCGGCACTACCACCGCCCCTATCGACGGCCTGAAGCACCACGAGCTCGCCGCTGGCGCTGAGAACGCTACACAACCCGCGCGTCCCTTCGCTGGGCGCATCCACCGTCCCATTCCACGTGGGGACCGGCGGATAGCCGTCCAGTTTCGTTGAGCGCACGCTCAGCTCGCCACCCTGGCTGCGGCGCACAAAGTGCATCTTGGTCCTGTTCCTGGTACCCACAATCGACGAATGTGGGTACAGTAACCCCACGTAACCGTGCGACGCGATGATACAGTAACCATCCATGTAGTACCCTGTATCCGTAGCCTCTTACCGTAAGAAGCGAAAGATTTGGCCCGCTGGGTGAACCGAGACCGGTGAGCTCTGATCGGACCTCCCTTCTATTTGCAGGCAAGCGGCCAAGCTGAGGCAGAGACCCGTCAGATGATTGAGGTCGACGCCCCGCGGATGCACCGGAGCCTCCAGCATGGACGGACTGCTTCGAAGTGACCTTGAATCCGCCCGCGCCTCTGGGCGTCAGTCAGATCAGTCCACGCCAGCAGTCGCCCCGTCCCCTATCGCCAGCGTTTAGATGTCAAGATTCCAGATTCCAGCGCGTGTTGCTCCTTTACGGTGTGCGTTTCCGGTCCTTCTCTCTCACAAGGCTAAACCATCGGTTGCTCGTTCAGGGGGGAGGGTGATCGGTCGCCGGATACACCACACCCATTCCACCGAGTCTCACGCTTCAAGCGCTCGTTCATGGGACGAGGGCAACTGGTCGCTGCAGGACAAGCACGCGGATAGCCACCGCGCCACCGCGCCACACCCAGCCGAGCACAGAGGCGCGCAGGACGCAGGCAGCCGCCGGAGTCGTCATTGAGCAACTAGCCTCGTTGGCATCGCAGAGAGAGCGGCACAAAGGCCGAAAGAGGGAGAGAGAGATGAGTGTTCCCGCCAGCATCCGACAGGCACTGCGTGCAGGCGGGAGCGGCATGCGCGCGCTGCTGCTGGCTCGGAACTCGCTGCATGTGGCGGCGGATCTCACTACATCCGCGGCAGCGCTACAGACTGGCAGTCGCGCTTCCCTTCGCTCGCGAACGCGGCGCCGCTCGAGCAGCGGTGGGTCGGAGAGCTGTAGCTGGTGCAAGGAGCGCTTGGCGGTCGCTGGCGCGGCTTGCGCTGCCGTAGCGGTGTCGATTGCGACCCCGTGGGAGAACGCGACGCTTTGCGAAGCGCTGGAAGAGGAGGAGGAAAGCTGTGGAGACGACGAGTCGGTGGACAGGAAGAGCGAACGTTGCGAAGGGGGTGACAGCATGTCCACGTATTTCGACTCGGATTATGAGCCCAAGAGTTTATTAGGATGTGGCACGTTCGGTGTGGTGATGCAGTGCGTGCACAAGCAGACAGGGCGTGTCGCGGCCGTGAAGATGGTGCAGGACGTCGCCGGCAACCAGGAGGAGGTGGCGCGCGAGAAGGAGGCTCTGGAGCGACTGGAACGCGCCGGTGGCCACGCCAGCATCGTGGGCTACGAAGGGTCGTACTACCACAACGACTTCCACTATATTGTGCTGGAATACGTGCCTGGCATCTCGCTTCACTCCTTCATGGAGAAGCACCACACGTTGGACTCGACGTGGGCGTTGCAGCTCGTGGCGCAGTTGGCCAGCGCGCTCGTCTTCATGCACGAGGCGGACGTCATCCACCGCGACCTCAAGCCGGAGAACATCATGGCGGTTGTCAATGGCGGCGACGGTAGGAGCCGCAGCGTGGATCGCAGTGCACGAGGAGACGCCGGCGACGAAGAGGCTGTGACGCTCAAGATCATCGACTTTGGCTCGGCGGGGCGGATGTCGCGCCCGGAGTCGTCCGAGAAGACTCGACCCGCGACGTTGTCGGGAACGCGCTGCTACTGGTCGCCGGAGGTCTTGCAGCGCCAGGACGTGACGGCGGCCATGGACATGTGGGCGCTCGGGTGCATCCTGTACATCCTCATCTCGGGCCGCCACCCGTTCGACCTCATGGGCTGCTCCACGGAAGAGCAGGTCTTGCATCGCGTGACCACGGAGGCCGCATCGTTCCTGCTCCCCGTGTGGCACGACGTCCCGCCAGAGACCAAGGAGCTCATCCGCGCGTTGTTGGAGAAGGATCCGCGCCACCGCCTCTCCGCCGTGCAGATGCTGGAGCATCCAGCCATCGTTGCAGCCACCAAGGCGGCGTGAGCGCTTCTCCGGCGCTGCGTAGTTGCGCTTTCTCGGTACGCTGCAGGTATCTGCACGCGTGCTTTATCTATCAAGGCAGCCAGCCATCCGCATGTCGTTGCCGTTGCCCAAAGGCCATGAAATGGCTCCATTCCTCGATGTTAACGTAAAACACTAGTTTAACTCCGTCTACCCTCAACGTAATCAAGCATAAATGGGTTGTGTCAGATCATCAAACATGATCCAACACACGGCACTAAAGTGCGAATGTCACTAAAGTGAAGCACTCGCATCCGTCATTGCTCCATCCACAAGACGGCAGTCGTCGAAGCGCGAGATGGTGTGCTCCAGTGTCTCTTTGCTGCTGCGTGTGGACGACCAGGCCAGGCTACTGACCGCTCGTCACGCGTATGTGTGTATTCCCGTGGAGCAGGAGATCCAGTCGACGCTGGACGCGTGGCGGTACAAGCACCGCATGCAGGACGCGATCCGCCACAGCCAGAACCTGGCGCGGGAGTTCCCCTTGGCGATGATCCAGCCCCCGCGAAGCTCCAGCAGCGGACCCACGGGGTTATCGGCTCGACGGGCTGTCTCGCACGAGGAGCGCGCCAGTCGCGAGCGGTTTCTGCACTTGCTGCAGCAACTGGACCACGAGGAGTACGGCGAGCCGTCTCGCAAGAAGCTGAAGAAGAGCCACGTGCTGTCGCTGCAGAAGGAGGACCACGCGCGGGAGCTCAAGAAACACAATCTGGACATCGGACGGCGGCTGCAGAAAGAGCTGAGCGGACGGCGCGACCGCCGTTACGGCCGAGGCGCCTTTGCTGGGAAGGTTGAGAAGAGATCCATCGCCGGAGGGACGAACCCGATCGTCAGCCGCATGGTACGACCGCGTTGTCCTGAAATGAGCGGAGCCTGCGGATGACTAGTGCTGATTGTGTATTTGATCGGTGGGTTGGAGCAGGAGCCGGCACTGGCGGCGCCGACGAGCAACAATAGCAGCAGTTCGGATGGGAAATACCGGGACGAGATCGCGGAGCTGGAAGGTTCGAGAGAGCGGCAATGCCATCGCAGCTTGTCTATTGCTATGGCCGCTTTCCTGGAGGTGTGTGTGAGTTGAAGACTCATTGTGGATGGTGTTGTGGACGGCAGAGAAACTTCGAGCGCAGCGTTTGTCCCGCGCTTCCGAGGCGGATCGCGTGTTCTACGACCACTTTGGCCAGCGGGAAACCAACGTGCGTGGCGTGTTTGGTGTCGTTCGGTGGCTTTTGGTGGTTAATGAGCTGATGCGTGTTGTGTGTGCCTTGATGGGGACAGACCATTGTGGAGGAAGTGCTGCTGGAAGAGCTCTATGATCTGGCTGAAGACGTGTTTGATGAGGAAGAGGAGAAGTCTCGGAAGAGGGAGTTGCCGCCCGAGCTGCTGGAGATCGTCGAGGACGCACTGCACGGCGGACCCATGGAGCAGGTGCTCATCCAGAAGTACAACGTGGACATCACGCGCCGCCATTTGCAGTGCTTGCTCCCCATCCAATGGCTCAACGACGAGGTTTGTGCGTGCTCAAAGAGATGCTGGTTTGCGCGGATTTCGTTGCTGATGTCTGAGTTTACGCGGTTCATCTGTTGCAGGTGATCAACTTTTACTTCCAGCTGATGAACGATCGCGATGAGGCGTTGGTGGAGGCGGGCGTGCTCGAGAAGCGCAGCCACTTCTTCAACTCGTTTTTCTACACGAAGGTGTCGGAGAAAGGATACAACTTCGTCAACGTCCGCCGATGGACGAGGAAGGTAGAATTCAGCCTGGTTGGAGTCACGTGTGCGGCAGATCGTGCTCTGGGACTTCCTCGGGAGACTGACCTGACGTGTTGTCTGTGCTGGGGGCGATCACTGACAGATCGATTTATTCGCCATGGACAAAATCTTCGTGCCGGTCAACGTTCAAAACGTAAGCAAGCTCGGGTTGTGTGGAGCTCTGTTGGATACGTTGCGTTGCTTACCGTATGCCGTGGCTGCTCTAGATGCACTGGTGTATGGCCGTGATCTTCGTGAGCGAGAAGCGGATCCAATACTACGATTCCATGAACGGGAGCGGTGCCGCCTGCCTGGACGTGCTTCTCAGGTAGCTGTTGTACTAGTACCACTCAAGTCGAGGCTGTGGGAGTCCTGGGTCTGTCTGTGCTGACCACGTGCTGCTGTATAGGTATCTGCGTGACGAAATGGAGCACAAGAAGAAGGAAAAGTTCAACGACGAAGGATGGGAATTGGTGACCACGGCGCCCGACACGCCCCAGCAATCCAACGGCTCGGACTGCGGCGTGTTTTCCTGCATGTTCGCCGACTACATCTCGCAAAACAAGGTGCGTCTTGCTGCCATCTGCATCCCGTTTCGCGTTGCAATCCTAAGCCATTGCTACCTGTGTAGGCCCTGACCTTCTCGCAGAAGGACATGGAGTTCCATCGGCATCGCATGGTGCTGCATGTCACGCAGGGCGAGCTTCCGCTCGACGAAGAGCTATAAAGGCGACATTCTCCATGCCATGCAGCAGGCCAGCGGCTATCGAAGATGCCTCTTTGGTGACCAGAAGTCATTGACGCCATTATACACCACCAAGCCAGCATCAAATCCCATCCGCGTCCGCTTTCTTCTCGCTCTCTTCTTATTGCTGCTGGGTTTACTATTGCTGTCGTCTTATATACCGTTCACGTGCAGTGTCGAACTTCGACTGCATTTCCCGGTCTGTGTGTTGGCTGGTCCCCGTTGTCCCAAGCGAAGAAGCCCAGCGGACAGAGAGACAGCTGGCGTCGGGCGTTGGCACAGCTTCCAATAGCAGCAGCAGCCACGCAGGGCGGGGTGGAGCGCTTCGACGCGGCCCTCTACTTGACGGTGAAGCCTTCGCTGCGCAGACAGGCCTTGTGCGCCTCGATCACCTCCTTGCACTTGTCCTCGCCGTTGGTGACGACGCACAGGTCGCGCGCCTGCTTGGTGGTGGGACACGAGCAGCAGATCTTCCTGCCGGACTTGCCCAGCACGGGGCCCGCGGCCGCAGTCGTCGTCTCGGCGGCCATGATTCTGGAAGGAGCTCTTGGGTTGTGTCGGGCCAGTCGCCAAATGACAGGAATGACAGGAACGCGTCTGTGCGACCGGAAGAGCAGTACCGTGGATGTCACAACTTGCGCCCGCCGCAGTTGATCCCGCAATCACAATTCCCTCTTGGACCGAATATCCTGCCGAGCATACTCAGAACACGAATCTGCAAAAACGGAGCTTGTATCGGTATTGTACCTGTGGAAATGCATTTAAAGTGATCGTGTTGCAGCGCAAGATGTTGATGGGTGAGCGGATCCGGGACCTGCGAATGAGCGCTCAATATGGAGGCGACGCTGCTCCATGGACGTCTTCGCCCGTTCAACAATACTCAGCAGACCCCCATGTCTGCTTCTTCAGCGAAATGCAAATGTGGTCCTGCAAATATGGTCCTCGCCGTGGATGAAAATGGTCTGCCGTACACAAAATCTCAACTCAACTGCATATTTCCTTCCTTGCCCGACAGAGCGACCGCTGCCTGCGTTGCTCGCTCCGTCCTGTTAAATACCGGCCGCAGGCTCCTCCTGCTAGTTGTCGTTGCCGCGCATGCAGCGCGTGCACTGGCCCTCGACGCGACGCGAGCCGCAGTGGATGCAGAACGCGCCGGGCATGGGCATGCGGTGCAGGATCTCGCCGTGGCAGTCGCGGATGTGCGCCAGCAGGTCGTCGCGCGCGCGGAACAGCACGCTGCAGAACGTGCAGTTCTCCCAGATCTCGTCGTCCAGGCCCGACAGCCGGTCGCTCGAGCTGCGGCCTGTTGAGGAGCCCGACTGCCGCGTCGTCGCCACTCGAGCCAGCGGGATGTTGTTCACGCTGTCGGCATTCTCCTCCCCAATGAAGAGCAGATCTGTGGCCGTCACGAACGGCGTGGGGCGACGGAAAGTGGGCGACGCCGGGGAACGATCGTCACGCAGTGCTCGCAGCACGGCACGGAAGCGGATGGGGAACAGCAGAGGCGCCTGGTTCTTCTTCTTTTCCAGTGTGAGGAAGCCGATGGCCTTGGTGATCTCACGACTGCCGCCCAGCGGGAACGTCTGTGTAAAACCGATGGCGCGATCCGGCCAGAAGCAGCTCGTCAACGTGAACTTGGAGCCTGTGGAGAGCGGCTTGCGGTCCCCGATCTGGATCTGGAACACCGTCTGCTCGTCGCGCGTCTTCGACCACTTGAGGTACTTGGACACGTGTGTGGCGCGCAGATACTTCCCCGAGCTCGCGGACACGAGCTGCACGCGCATCTCGTCCAGAATGTGGCGCTCGCGGACCTCTTCGACCGGCACGATCTGCACAAACTCGCCATCGGCCGCTCGCCCCGCGCACTGCGCGTTGTAGAAGCACGGCGCCACGCTCTCCTTGTCTTTGCACTGCACGTAGGCGTCGTAGCCCTGCCAGAAGAACTGCAGCGCCAACTGGTCGCGCGACGTCATCCAGCCCCCGCCGCGCGTGACGGTCTCCATTGCCGGGTTGGCTCGCGAAACGGGGGCCACCGGCGCATCGCCCCCGTCGCCGCTGTCTCTCGCGCCGCCCAGAGGGTAGTAGGCATCCATCTCCGCCATCTCTCGCACGCGGACAGCACGCAATTAGCACAGCAGCAGGCTCAGCTCCAGGCGGACAGACAGCTCGCGTCCCTCGTCTCGTGGAGCTGGTTTTCCGAAATGGGGCGTGGCTCTCGCTGGGAAGAGCGGCCGAGCGACACTGCGCGCATGACTCGGACCGCCGCCGCCTTCCTCGCTCTCTTTGGCGGAAAATGATGATACGGTGGCTTACGGTCCGAGGTGCTGATTGGCTGAAAAGGCAGATAAAAGAGCCGACTGGGTGGAAAAATGCGCTCCCCATTCCCTATTCCCCCCTGCCGCAGCCGGGACAGGGTCGAGCACACCCACTGGGAAGCCTAACCCTGCAATTGAGAGCGGAAAAACGGGGGTTGCATACAGTTGCAGTTGAGCTCAATTGGGGAGACTTGCGCATTTTCAGAAGTCCGTTTGTGTATTTTGGATTGTTCATGTGTCGATCGCTGGAGGCGGTCAACCTGAGTCACACGGAGGAAGAACACGCGCTCGGTTCCATCCATCGTGCGCACCTCCTTCACTGCATCATCGTGGTGACCACCGAAGCGCTCTGTATGCCGGCAGAGTCGAGGTTTACCTCATGCTTTCACCCGCATCAAGCGATGCAAATGTGACATCGGCGACGCAACTGCTGGGCGCCAGCCGTCACAACGAGCATATTTTTAGTTTTGTCATTTCGCATCCGCAAAATACTGACTTATTCAAGGGCATCGATCTCGTGTGAGGTGTTGCACTATCGGTGACTTTCACGTGCATACGTTCTAGTTGAGGTGTCCTCAGGACAGTAGACTATTGCAGAATGTGTCCGTTTGAATCAAGTCCACCGTCCTCAAGTGCTTCTCAGTCTGGATGCAGTCTGCCTCCCTCAATCCACACCACACTGGGTGCAACCATCACCAGATCACATACGTATGCCACGTCGCCATTGTTGGAGCTTCTGGGTTGGCATTGTCGTCACGCACATGATGCACAGTTGCATCACGCTGTCTGTGGCGCAACGCAGGCTACATTATTCAAGGCTGCGGTGTTTCTAGCATGCAGCAGCAAACATGGAGTGAGGATGGAGATTTTGGAATCGCGCATGCTCGATAGGCAAAGCAAAGCCCCTTCATGGAAACGGTGAAGCACTGGAAGCCGCTTTGCTTTGCCTGGCGAGCCCTGATGTCGCCGATACATGAAGGCCATGGTCGAAGGGTGCCGAAGGCAGCCGACACAGCTGAAAAATGTGTGACACCAGCTTCAGGCTGTCTCCACTGCTTTCAAAAAAGAAAATATACGTCGAAGGAATGCCAGCGTGAGTGTCGCGGTGGCTCCGGCTTCTAAACGCTACAAATGACCTTATCAGCACGATGTACTCACGTTGAAGTGGACGACGCGCCCGTGCTCGCGTTGATAGGCCACGTGCAGCATTTAGAACCCGGAGCCCGACTTGCGTGGACGACAGGCAGCGACTCGCCTGGGTTCCGCGACTGGTCAAACGTTGGCGTTGGAGCCGTACCCATTTGGCGCCGTCATACATATACAGCCAACGCTCGCCGCCTCGGCTTTCGCTAGGATGGCACCACTGGATACGATCCAGATACAGTAATGCTGCTCACATGTTCGAGCGGTGGCTTCAAAGCACGTGAGCACCAGCTTGATTTCTATTTTCCGGAGCCGTGCAGTGCGGTACCGGAAACTCGATTCGAAAAGCTGGCTGGCTGCCTATCGCATGGCGGAACTGCACTCGCAGTCCGCAACCCACGGCACTTCGGACGCATGCGAGTGCTGCGCTGCTTCTCGGCAGCTGCAAAACGCCAAACGGTCTTCCTGCTCGTGCGAGGTTCAGGAGATGGCCCGTCGCCTGTGGGTTGCTCTTTATCAAGCGAGATGTCAGGAGCGGAACGCCGCCGCTGCGCATTCTCAATAAGCGTAGCGGCTTGCATCGCCTGCATTTAACCTGACAAGTTAAATGTTAAACGAGACCACATTTCAACCAATCAGACCGGATCCTTTGGCGAATATAGTGTGTGCCACCTTACCAGATCACGCGCTGTGGGCCTGACGCCACTCGCCATCATGAGCCTGGCCAAGGTGCTGTACCGCGACTTGGTGGCCGCCGCGCGGCAGTTCGACCGGCACGTGTCGCTGCGCGCGCTGGTATCGGTGCATCTGCTGCATCTGCCGGACAAGGCGGCGCCTCTGCCGCACGCGGAGGCCTTCAACCGCTGTCTGCTGGCCTTCCTGCGGGACCGCGCGCTGTACCTGCCAGACAGTCGACGCCCCACGCTGCTGCAGCTCGTGCGTGATGAGTACCGCAAGCCGGAGAGCTTGGGCCCAGCCGGGGGGAAGGCGAGCGGGGTCGACGTGGCGCTGATGGCGCTCCGAGCGCTGAACGACACGCTGGCCGAGGCCGCGCGGCTCGGGCTGCCGCTCGACGCGCATCAGGCCGAGGGGGACGCGGAGAAGCCGATAGAGGGCGTGCAGCTGGCAGAGTACGGTGCATTTTGGAACCTTTGGCTTGAGTTTGAAGACGCTGTGCTCATTATATGGCGGTGGTTCGTGGTGCAACAGCCAGGTGGCGTCGGGCATCTTCCTGCTGTCGCATCCGCTGGAGACCAACGGCTTCAATCACGCGGTGGTCGTGCTCACGGAGCACTCGGCCCAAGGCTCCAGGGGCTTTGTAGTCAACCAGCTGACGACGAAATCGCTCATCCGCACGTTCGAGGTGCCCTCGCGCATTAAACGCGCGTTTGGCTCCAGCAAAGTGCGCTTCGGCGGACCGGTGCGCGCCCAACACGCCGAGGTAGCAGCCGACTGAGCCCACCACTCAAGCTGGCGGCGGCAAACTGACTGTGTAGTGCGCTGTGTGTAGATCCTGCACGGTCGAGCGGACTTTGGCGGCCGCCGCGTGGTGACCAGCAACTTCCCGACAGCCGACGACCCCAGTCTTTTCGTGGGCGTGGACCTCGAGACGGCGGCGCGTGCGGTGCACGACGAGACGGCGCTGCAGTCCGACGTGGTGTTCCTCACCGGCGCGTCCGCCTGGAAACCGGGTCAGCTGGACACTGAGCTGCAGAGCGGGCGATGGGTGGCGGTGAAGGCGCCCGTGTCGCTGGCACTCAACGCGCCCGAGGAGCTCTGGCAACACATGATGCAGTCACTCGGCGGCGAGTACGTGGAATTGAGTCGCATGCCGGTCATCGAAGACGACGACCCGGATGCGGACGAGTGAGGGGTTAAGGCTGGCCACAGACGCTGTCAACAATGAACGCAGATCCGAACAAGCATGGCAGCTTTGAGCTGGAAAAGGTAGGAGGAGCCTGCTCGATGCAGACAGTTCCGTGGGGTTGCCACCGTTTTTCTATTGCTGTGTGTGGGTGCCTTCGCTTCATTTGAGCTTCTTTCGCGCCACGAACAAGTAGAAGCGAGTGGAGAAGCTCTGGAGTCCGCTGGTCGGCGACATCTCGAGACACTGCAGGATCTCCCACTCCATGCAGGCGTCTTCACTCGATTCCACCCAGTCAAACATGTGCACGCGGTTGCTCGGACTGCCGAAGGTCAGGAAGAACAGCAAGCCGTCGGGCTTGAGGATGCGCTCCAGTTGCCGCATGCTGCTCTTGGCGTCCTGCAGGTCGTCGGGCGAGTCCGGAGCCACCAGTTTCCAGTCCGTCTCGACCGCGTCCGTCTCCGGCTTGAGCAGCATCGCGTCCAGACAGCCCTTGTCCACCACACAGTCGACGGAGTTCGACTCCCACCCAAGCATCCGCGTGAGATCCGCCTCCACGAAGCTGACGCCCCACGCATTGGCCGCCGATCTCGCTTGCATTTTCTCGATCACGTTGGCCGCGTAGTCCATCGCCACCACGTCCGAGTACCCGTCGAGCGCCATGTCCGCCGGCAAAAGACTCGTGCCGGTGCCTGCGACCAGCACCCGATCGGTTTTGGCGAGATACGAGGCCAGCAGGTCGCGGATGTGCGTGTACTTGCAGTACCAGTCGAACTCGTCCTCGCCCTCGAACCGCGCCTCCCAATAGCTCTTCTTGCACAGCGCCATCAACGAGATCTTGCTTGCATACGGACGCACGAGTTCGTCGCCCGCCGCAATGTCCTTCGTGGGCCACGCGACGGAGAAAAGCTTCTGCTGCTGCAGACAGAAGATCGGCACCACCTGGAGATTGCTCTGCGCACTGTCCTCCCGAAGACTACAGACGCAGCGATTGACTGGAGGTGAGAAGAACAGATCTCCAATGGAAGGCCAGGGTTGCGAGGGCGAGCCGAAGTAGCGGAGCTTACCTGGAGCCGGTGGCGTTCAGCACATAGTACGAGTACAGATCGTCCGCGTTCACGTCGAAGCGGATGGAGAACGCCAAGAGGTGCAGCTGCTTAACGACGCTCTCCACCTCTTCCTCCTTCTCGTCTGCATTCGCCGAGTCAACAACCTCGCCAACGCCGTCGTCGCCTTCAGCCGCGACTACTTGACGCACGAGCGCAGTCATCGTACTGCGCAGCGCCGCGTCCTGCCGCAGCTGCGTCTGCGCCTCCACCACCGACGCGAACGTCCAGATGTGGTCGACGCGTCGCGCCTGCGCCTCCGCAGGAATCGCACGCTTGGCCAGCACGCGCTGCTTCCGCCGCCCGTGACGAAGAGGGTCGACGGTCACCAGCTCGTCCAGCGCGAGCGCCGACGCGTCTGCTTGGTGCACACACTGGTACACCTGCTCGTGGAGGTGGTGCGGCACGGCGTAGTGCTCCAGCTGCGGCAGATGCAGCGCCAGCCACGTCGCGCAAGGGTCGGCGGTCATCGTCCGCGGCGAATAATGCGCTCCATTCGGATTTTGGTTGCTGCTTCCGGATACGGATTGGCTAAAATCAGGATTAGCTGATATCCATTGGCTGTAAAAGCCATGCCAATCAAATCTACCCGTCTTCTGATTGATCGTAAATCGAGAAAAAGGGTGAATCTTGTCCTCGTATTGGATTATAATGCATCGCCTAAACACATTCGAGAAGCTAACGTGATTGGCGGAAATGATCATTTGCATTTCTATCTGCCCTGTCTGCCCTGTCTTTCCCGATGCCGAAAGGTCACCATTGCACGAAAAGCTCCGAAGCAGGTCGGGCGGAATGGGGACCAAGACTTGCGGCCCCGTTGCGGGCGTCACGCGGCTGCAGGCGCTCTTCCGAGGCAACAAGAGCCGCTGCGTGTATGTGGAGCGCGCTCGCCAGGGTCTGCGTACGTTGGCTCGTCCTCTAGACACTTCAGGGGGTCGCCAAAGCCGAGTGTATCAATCAGTACTTTCTCACGACTTGTCGTGTGATTATCGTGCTTCGAGGCAGCTTGGTCGCCGTTCGTGCCGGCCAAGATGGAGGCGGTGCATGCCATGCTGGATGTCGCTGAGCTGCAGCCAGGCGAGACGCTGGTGGACGTCGGCAGCGGCGATGGGCGCGTGGTGATCGAGGCGGCGGTTCAATGTCCAGGTCTGCGCAAAGCCATCGGCGTCGAGCTGGACGCGGCGCTCGTGGGACTCTCACG
Organism: Nothophytophthora sp. Chile5; assembly: GCA_001712635.2. Lineage (NCBI taxonomy): Eukaryota > Oomycota > Peronosporomycetes > Peronosporales > Peronosporaceae > Nothophytophthora > Nothophytophthora sp. Chile5. The sequence goes on along the minus strand of MBAC02003914.1, from coordinate 4,230 downwards.
TCGCAGAGTGATTGAGAGGGCACGACAGCAGGAAGACGAGGTATCACCACGTCCCGAGCAAGCGTTGGAGCAGGAGGAGACGAGGACGCCACTAGAACAAAGCGTGGAGATCATTCACGCGGACTTTATGGCCGTGGACATGCGCGATGCCGACGTGGTGGTGCTCTTCTTCCTGCCACATGAAGAGATTGCTCATACGCTACAGCAGAAGCTGCGTCCGGGTACTCGTGTGGTAACTTACGTCTTCCAGATCGCGCAGTGGGAGCCGGAGCAGGTCGTCTCCACTGTGCCGTTCATGACCGAGCGCGGCTCGTCCTCTATCTATTTGTACCGCGTGCCCCACGTTTGAAGTGGCGCTCCGCATCACTCCAGTCTTCAGCATAGCTCATGGGATCGAGCAGGGAACAGCATAAGAAATGCAGCGTAATTGCTATTTTGGGGGAAAGCAGGCGACGGCCCTTACAGTTCGTGCTTTAGCGTCTGAGGATGCGCATTTAGCATATCACTCCCCTCGCCATTCGCCATTCCCATCGACAGACGCCAGCATGGACGTCGGCTATGGCATCTGCGGGCACAAGAACGCGTTCTCCACGGGCGTCAAGGTCGGCAACTATGTGGAGGATCGGATTGGCGCGGAGCTGGCACGAAACACGTCGTCCAAGCCCATCAACAAGCTCTCGGAGTGCTCGGCCAGCTTCATCAACCCGCGGGAGATGCCCGACAAGTGTGCGCACGCGCCCCAGGAGAACCTGGTGGAGCGCAACATGCTCCGCCAGGGGCTCTCGTACGACCTCATCTTTGAGCACGGCCAACCGCACATCCGCACTTCTGCCGAACAGAGCGCCAAGTACACGCCCACGTCGTACGAGATCGGGGGTGGCTTGCCTGCCTCCATGAAGGCCACGATCCCGAGCAATGCGTCTGCTAAATGGAAGGAGCTGGAAATCAAGAAGGCGCGAGAGGCCCGCGAACAGCGTCACGCCTATGTCTCGACAGCACAGTCCATCGTCCCAGCCTCTACTCGCGTCAAACGCTAGCTCCGCGTTGCAATCTTGCCCCTAATTCAGCCATGGATAGCGGTCGAGGAACGCTAAGTAATCGAATATACCTAGGATCGAACTTATTGCTGCAGTTCCTGGCGGATCAAGGCCATGAGGTCTGGAGGCAGATCGCAGTCAGTCATGAGCTTCTCGAAGCTGGCAGCAGTTCTGGCCGGAAGGCTTTGAGTCTGATGGACTTCATCTGCCCGCACCGGAGTCACTGTAGCCTTTTGCTGCGCCAACTGGTCGGTGAGTTCTCGCCATTGCGAGGAAAAGCACGTCGCCGTCTTTGTTTCCATCAAATGGAGGCACATGGAGAGCGCCAACGCCAGGCCTTCCGCTGTTGACAATGCATGTAATAACACCAACAAACACACACAGAGTGTCAGCATAGACGCCGCGCGTCAATCTGCCTGCCATTTCTGCTCGACTTACTGGTTGAAGTCCCTCGACAGAGATCTTCAATCAACACCAGCGAGGCTGAGGTCATGGTGGCGAAAATGCGGCGCATCTCCTGCATCTCCGTCATAAACGTCGAGTAGCCGTACAATTGCTGGTCAAATGCGCCAGTGCGCAAGTGAATGGCGTCGAACACAGGCAGCGTGGCCTCTTGACAGGGAACGAAGCATCCCAGCTGGTTGAGCAACACCACGTGGCCCAAAAGCTTCAGAATCGAGGGCTTCCCGGCTTCTCCATCGCCGTCCAGCAGCAGGAACGTCTTCCCTTCGTGAGATGAGAGCTGGATGGTGAGCCCACCGCTGGATTTGCCGCTGTCACCTGTCGAAATAGCCGCGTTCTCCTTGAACGGGTCGAAGACATTCAGCAATCGCAGCCCACAATGCTGTTCTTGACCGGATTCGGCGATCTGTGGATCCCAAATCGTCGCCTTCACGAACTTGTGCTTGTGCGAAACCAGTGCAAAGCCCACCAGGACATCCAGCTCAGCGATGTGGCGAGCCAGAGTCTCTAGGAAGCCGTGGAAGTGGCTCTGAAACGCTGAGGTCAGGACCAGGACGAGAGCGGCTTCCGCTTCCTCGTAGCTGCGTCGTAGCGCCTTCCACTTGGCCCCTAGAGAGTCGATCGTGGGGGTGGAGAACCACACGCCGGAGGCTCTGGAGGCGCGAAACACAGTCACCAACTCCCCACTGCGTTGCTGAACGCGGTGACTGTCCTGTCGAGAGACCCGCAGGACGACTCCAATGCCAGCAAAACTGCTCTGTTCCTCGTCCTCAAAGACGATCTTGATCCGGCCTCGAGCAAGTCGAAGCAGCGTTGCAGTCTATTACACATGGCCATACAAAGTCAGTGACGAAGAGAGCAGCAACGACGAAGATCGGCCGCTTCACCTGCGTCACAGCAGCCTCGATTTCCGTCTCACAAAGCCGGATTTCAGCGCGTATGCCACTCAAATTCGAGGCAGAGGAGGTGGATGTGACGCTCGTCTCGCCCTCGTGGTTAATGCCAGTGGTTGTCTGGTGGATGAGAGTGCAGAATGGCCGCAGATCTCGCGAAAGCAAGCTCTGGATTGGCTGCAGGTGCGTGATATGAAGAGCGTTGAGACTCTGGTTCGCTTCTGAGCCATGTGTCTGCTCTCCAACCAGAGCTCCGAGTCCATTGAGCCATTCGCGAAGCTCAGCAAACTCCTGCAGCAGAGAACAAAAGCACAAAAGATCAACCAACCGCCTCTTGCGTGGGTTTCCGTGTTGACAACTCAAAGCGTTGGCGTCTCAAGGGCACCAACAAGCAAGAGGAGAGCGTGGACATACCACTAGTGAAGGTTGAGTGGCCGTCGAGCTGTCGACTGTCTCGGAGATGGAAGTAAAGAGGGAGAGGCTGCGCTCGTAGGCATGGAAATGCCGAAAGAGGCTTGAAAGAAGATGTAGCACGTCATCCTTCCCGCTATTAACGACGTTCACTGGGGATAACATGGAGACGACCGCCTCCACCGCATCATGCCGCTCCTGAAGAGTGGCAACGTCCACACAAGGCCGCTCCAGCCACTTTCGTTTCCAGCAACACACCCGTCAACCAACGTATTAGCCTCAAGCTTCAGCTTTAAGCAGACAACGTACCATCCGAAGGCACTCGCGGCCTCGCTTCGTACTGCAGGAAGGCGCCAAGAGAGTGAGAAGCGACGAACGTTGGCTCTTGGAGGCAGCAAGTCTCACGAACGCCTCCTTTGCCGAGCGATTCAACCTATAGCCACTCATACAACACAGTTAGTGGCCACACACGGAGACACACAGCTCCAGACGCGTACCGCATGTGCTTCAGCGAGTTTGCTTCGTGGATGTTGAGCTTGAAGCGGCCGCGGAACGTCTCGTTCTCCACCAGATCCGAGGCGTGGAGCCTCAGCGCGTCGCTCACTGTCGCAATGCAGAGCTTGTGGACCCAAGCAGCGTCGTGTCCGCCGGCCAGCGCCAGTTTCACGCCCTCCAGCGCTTCTGGCTGCGCCAGCAAGAGCTTAAGAGAGCGCGCCGCATCCTCGACACCTTGAATTGTCTCCCCAATCCCAGTGAGTTCCACGATCTCGACGTCGTTTGTCCGGATAACCTCCGCCCAAATCGATGGCAAGGGAGTCCCTAGTGGCCGAGCCAAGTCCACCAGCAGTCTCGCGCTGTCAGCGCCGCCCGAGGCCTCCTGTTCCCGCCAGCTGATGCTCTGCAGCACCGTCTGGAGCTGCTTTACCAGTGCGGACAGGGCGTCTAGGGCGGCGTTTGCCAGCGCTTGGTCCCTGCTCTTCTCATGCGATCGCAGGAGATACCAATCCATCGACAAGGCCACTGCGTCCACAGCGCAAACTGCAGCAAGGAGCTGGCAACCAGCCTGCCCCGAAGCTCCAGCACCCGCTGCGTCAGCCTCAAGCGCGGGCAGCAGCACGATCGCGACGACCATGACGACCAACAGAGCTTCTCAATCAAACGGGAAAGTCCACACGTCACTGTTTCGCAAGAATGACATCGATACTTGAGCACCTGCCGTGGTCCTCCTCGCACCGCACTACCTAGCTGTCTCCCTCCTTCTCTACGCCGCTCTTCCTCCCTCTTTGGGTGCTCCTTAGATGAGGTTCTGCAGCTCGATCTCGTGCCTCGCCAGCTCCTGCAGCATGGGCTCGTCGAAGTACTTGCTCACGTTCACGTCCTCGCTCAGGCCCTTGCGACGGCGCGTCTTCACCATGAACTCCCGCGCC
>MBAC02003912.1:0-20910 GCA_001712635.2 Nothophytophthora sp. Chile5 | reverse complement strand
GGGCTGGAGCGGTACGTGGCGCAGGTGCTGGAGCTGTGCGCGCGGCTGCCCGAGACGCTGAACGTGCCGGAGCTGGACCGCTTCCTCAACGTGTCGCGCCAGGTGGAGCAGTACCGTCGCCAGCTCGCGTCGAGCACGCCCAGCGCCGCGGGCGAGGCCGCTGGCGCCTCTGGCCCGGCCTTTGGCCGCGCGCTGAACGTGAACGCCGGCGGCGCCGAGGCCATGGCCGCTCGCGAGCAGGCGCGTCTGCCCACGGAGCTGCCCACGCCGCTGGACGAGGAGGAGCTCTCGCACACGGAGCAGGCCGTGGGGATGCTGAACGCCTCCATCCGCAACGCCCGCGGCGACCTGCGCCGCGACCCGACGGTGCAGCACCACCTGAAGGTGTGCGTGCAGCTGCTGCCGCGGCTGCAGATCTCCGCCAACCTGGACAACCCGTTCGCCAACGTGGACCTCATCCCGCGGGCCATGCAGTGCCAGGAGGACCTGGAGACGACCATGGGGCTCTACAACGACTCGCTGCTGGCCGTCACGGAGACGTACGCGCTGTCGGCGCAGGAGGGCGGCGCGATGCAAGCCCCGCCGCCGTACGTGCCCGGCCAGCAGAACTCGTACCAGCCCAGCTACCGCGTGTGAGCGGCGGAGGACGCGGCCGGAGGGAGGAGGATCACGAAGCAGCAGGAAGCCGTCGGCCTCGCGCTGCATGCATAATGGCTCAAATGATTTCCCGCTTATAAGCTTTGTTCCCTTAGATACTACAGTTGCTGGCACGCAGCGGCCGGATGTGGACTCGCTGGCCAGCACGCCACGCTCCCTCGAGCGTCTCTCAGGCGGCGCTTGCAGGCACGACGTTGCGCACCTGGAGCGCCGGCATTCGGCTCGGGACATGCGGCTCTGGGCTCCGTAGCGGCTCTTGCTCTTGCGCGGGCAGCTCTTGCTGCTGCTGTCGCGGAACCACGTCGGACACAGCCAGCAGCGCGTCGTTGTAGAGCGCGACGGCTTGCTGCAGGTCCTCCTGGCACTGCATGGCGCGCGGGATGAGGTCCACGTCGGCGAACGGGTTGTCCAGGTCGGCGGAGCGCTGCAGGCCAGCCGCCAGCTTCACGCACATGTCCAGGTGGTGCTGGACGGTGGCGTCGCTGCGCACGTCGCCTCGCGCGCGACGCACCGCTTGGTTCAGCAGCCGCACGGCGCCTTCGGCCTGCACCAGCTCCGTCTCGTCCATCGGCGTGGCTTCCGACGGCCCCGCAGACGGCATGGCTGGCCCCGTGAAGGCCGGGAAGGGCGACGACGCCGACGTGGCAGCGGCGGAGGCCGAGCGACGCGACGCCTCGCCGTCGCCGAAACTCGAGCGATGCTGACGGAAGAGCTGGATCTGGCGCGAGACGTCCAGGAACTCGTCCAGCTCCGGCGCGGGCTGGGCCTGCGCCAGTTGGGCGCACATCTCCAGCAGCCGAGGCAGGTAGACGGCCAGGCCCTGCTTGCGCTTCTCCAGGCGGTCTACAAGGTGGTATTTGGCTGGGAACGGCGGCAACGCCGCGGCTGCGGCACGCGGGAGACGTCGCTTGAGCGCCTTGTGCAGGCGCTCGAACTGGCTGAACCGCTGCGAAACGTACCACGTGGCGTCGGGCGGCGGCTGCTGGTCCGACGGACGCCCAGCCTCCGCCGCCGGCTGCGAAGTGTTAGAGCGGCGCGGCTGCCAGCGGCAGCAGACCACGAAGACCTGGCACGTGCTGCCTTGCGCGGTGGCCAGCGTCTGCGTGCACTGCATGTCGCAGGAGAAGAAGCCGTCGTGGATGACGACGCGGCCGTCCTCTGCAGCCGAGAACGCGCCGCTAGGCGGCGGCATAGCGGTCACCACGGGCCCCCAGACCGCGCCGCTGCGTCGAGAGCTCGTCGCTGCGCCGACGTCCGGAGTAGAGAAGCCGTCGCCAATCGTGAGCCGCGAGTCGCACACCTCGCAGCGCGTCCCCCGCGCCGTGTCGTTGCACGTGCCGCACGCCGGACAGCGCAACGGCAGACCTGCTGGAGGCGCAGCACTCGAAGAAGGCGTCGGCGTCGGCGTTGGTGCCGCAATTGGAGCTGGGGTCTGCGCTGGCGTACGAGCTAGAATCGCATATTGAGTTGGCGCTACTGTCGGCGTTGGTGCCGGCGTCCCCGCGCTATCAGCGAAGGTGACGCTCCTCCTCGCATGAGGAGAGATCTGCGCCGCTGGCGCATACGGCGTTGGCTCGTCGCGCAGCTCCGCCTCGGTCAACGCCGTGGCAAAGGCGGCGTCTTCTCGCTCGCTGGCGGCGGCGGGCGGCGACGTGGTAAGGAACGGCCTGAGCTCGTCGTACTCGCGGCGAGAGAGCGAGCCGCTGAGCAGCGAGTCGTTGAGGCGGCGTAGCTGCTCGCGGCTCTCGTGGCCTGGACTCGTCGCGTCGGCCATGGCGTTCTTCTGGCTCGAAGGTGTCGAATGGAGGAATGCCGCCTTGTTCTCTTGCGCGGAGTATGGAGGCGTAGGACAGATGGTGGCCACATGCGTGATGCGCACACGAAGGAAGGCGAGGCGGTTCGAAAATTTCGCCGCCGCTTGTGCTTGTTCGTGGTTGTTCCTGCTTATCTTGATCCCTTGGAAAATAGATGCTCGAGCTGTTTCACTGATACAGTGTGTGAAGGTTATTTGGATTACAAATGCCTCTTTGTGGGTGCTGAACGACATGATCTTGCGATAATTGATTGAATCATGATATACACAAGTCCTTGACCATGCAGGAAATGTCGGATAGCTTCGCAAATCCACCGCTGCGTCCGGATCGAAAAGTCACTTCAGACGCAGGATTGAGCAAAGCACGGGTTTGCGAGTGCGATCTTTTGAAGCGGACACAAGAACCGCGAACACTATTGGCTAAAAAGAGGAAGGCAAGCTCGATTACTGGGTAAAAAGGGGGATTTCCTGCACCAGCGATGTTGAAGTTCTTGGTTGTGATCATCGACGGGGTGTCCAACACGCCACAACCAGCATACTGCACGCAAGTACATTTGTCACGGCGGTCCGCCTTCGTCTCCAACGTGACGCTGTCAGCTGTCGTCTAGTTTCATCCGTCGGCTGGCGTTGCGGCCGAGAGGTCAGTTTTCTTATTGCACTGCCATGACCGAGTTATCGTAGCTCTTTTGCAGCCAGTTCACGCGCAGCAACTCCGAGAACGAAGCGGCCGAGAGCTCGGTCTCTCTTTCCTCGCCATCAGCCACGATGAAGCTCAGCGCCTTCGTCTCGTTGGCCAGCATCAAGAACGAATTCGAGCTCCAGTAGCCGAGCACGCCAGGCGCATTCAGCTCCACGAAGAGCGCCACGAAACCCGTCGATACGAGCTCCACGTTGAACGCTGTCCTCCCAGCGTCGATCGTCTTGGTAACGGAGCGTGCGACGACGTTGCCCCAGCCCAGGTTGAGATGTTTGTATGAAGCGAAGAAGTGGTAGACGTCCTCACAACTTGTCACGACTTTCGCGGTAGAAGCGCTTCTTGCGACGCAGCGAACATACAAGAAGCACGACTTGCGGTGGCAGGAGGTGGCTTCTCGGTCCAAAAACGCGTCGACGTTAAGCACTTCGACGGACCTGCTTTCCTGGATGGGCGAGCATGCAAGCGAAAAGATGTCAGTTTGAAAGGATCGAACAGCGAAATAGTTCATACTCAGCACGTGGAAGCTTACCAACGACCCCAACGCGATGGCCTGGCGGTCGATCGATTTCACGAGGCTCCCGCATCGGGTTCGGCGGAGTTCATAGACGATATCAACTTGTAGGTCCTCGTTCACATCGCTCACCCCATATACTTCCATGGCACCGTCGTCCGCCCGCTCGTGGGTCGACAGGATCAACGGCGCGAATTCGCGCTTCGCAACATAGTGCAGGCTCTTCCATCGACCCGAGTACTCCACGCTGGACCAGCTGCTTCCTTGCCAAATGTCGTTCAACTGCCAGTACAAAATGCCCATCGTCATGCCAAGCTTGGCATTCTTCCCGCGTCTCCAAGTCCGGATGGCGGTTTGGTAGCAAAGCGATTGCTGAATCTGGGTCAGGTACAGGTACGCCTCAATCCTTTTGGCAATACTGAAGCCAAAACCTTCATCACTCTGGGCGCCAGCTGGTTCGTTAAGCCACTTCTCGTTGCGGAACGGGAACGGGATGTGGAAGCGGCGCTCCATCTGGGTCAACATTTGCGCCGTGCCGTTCTCGTGCCGCTCGCGATACTTCAAGAACTTCCAGAAGGCCTGGAACGATTTCCAGTCCTCCGTTGAGCTAACATTGCGCAAGGATGCTGCTGAAGGCCAACTCTGGAAACCGAACTCGGAGATGAAGCGAGCGTGCGGATACATCCGATAGTCCTGGCAATCGCTCTTGTAGTCGTAGAAATGCACGTCTCTGAAGCATTGGTTAAACACACATACTGTTAGATAAGAGAACAACTTGCCATGGATGAACAAAGTAGTCAATGCTCACCCGAACGCAATCCCGTTGCTGGATCCCCATCGCTTGACGTATGGGTCTACAGAGTACAAACCATTCGACGGAGAGGTGTCCACAAATGGTCGGGTCGAGTCCATTGCAACGATAACGGGGTGGATCAGGTCCACGAAGAGCTTGGTGAAGTCAGCCACGGCGATGTCCCGGTTGAATGTCGTCCCCGGCGGGAAGATGGGAGCTTCGACAAACTGCTCCATCATGTTTTCGTTCTCGTTGTTGCCACCCCAGATAGCGATACTGGTGTACTTGCGAAGTCGCGCCACTTGGAATTTCACCTCTTTGGCCACATTATCGAGGAAATCCGAGTCTCGAGGGTACATTCCACAGGCAAACATCAGCTCCTGCCACACCAGAATGCCCAACCGATCGCACTCGGAGTAGAACAGATCAGACTCGTATCGCCCGCCGCCCCAAACTCGGATCTGCGATACAAGCAGCAGGTCAACACGCAACAGCACACATAAATCATGACATAATGGCAATATGGAGCAGCAAGGGAGCCTTGCACATACCATATTCATGTTCGCCGCGCGTGCGCTATCCAACAAATGGCGCACGGTTGACGGCTTGACACGCGTGGGGAACGAATCTGTCGGGATCCAGTTGGCTCCTTTGATGAAGATGGGAACGTGGTTGATCTTGAAGTAAAACGTTTTCCCTGTCGTGTTGCCGGCAGTTGTATCATCCTGGACGAGCTCCACCTGCCGAATGCCACTCTTGTGAGACAGCGAAGAGCTGAAGTCCGCGTTCCACGCATCCACCCGCAAGTCGTACAAGTAGGCATCTCCATATCCAGCAGGCCACCACAGAGTCGGATTGACGAGCTGAAAGCTGCAGCCATATTCATGCAAAAGAAACACCAAGATGCCAGTGAGCCACAGCCCTCGACTATTTCGAAGTATCAAGAGTGCCCCCTTCAAGCAGGCTACTTACGATAATTCGATAGCCGCGTTTTCGGCCCAATTCTCTGGAATCATCGTGGTGAGCGTGGTCTGAAGTGCGTTATTCACGAAAAGATCGAGCGTGACGTTGTCGTGTCGTGTATGCATCGCATCCAGCGATACACGGACAGTGACGTCCACAACGGAGAGGTCCTTGTTGCCATTCGGAAACGACTGGATCACGTGCAGATCCTTCAGCACCAGTGATCGGGACTGGAGCTCCAGATACGCGGCGCCAGCAATCCCGGAAGTTACATACGCTGGTCCCCAATCCCAGCCAAAATCCGACCCTGCCTTCCGCACAAAAGAGCGGTGCGATGGCTCCGTCCAGGTGTTAAAGTTCTCGGTAGCAGGGACGAAGTACGGGTATCGCGCTGCCTGTGCACCCATAATTGGTCACAACTGCATCAGCAACAAGGCTATCATGGATAAACAGGGAGTCAGCTCCTCATCAGTCAAAGCGCCGATGGTCGTACCGCATCGCTCGCGTACTCTGTCGCTGGGGCGAACTCCACGCTGATCGTGTTCGCCCCGCTCCGCAAAAAAGCGCCAACGTCCAGCACGTACGTCACAAACGAATTCGCCGTGGACGCCACCAATTCCTTGTTGACAAGCACGCGCGCCACGCCATCCAGCGTCTCAAACACCAGCTTCCCTTGTATATCCGCCGCAAGCGGTGCCACGTCGTCTGGGAGCGTCACCTGCGTCTCGTACACCCACGACTCCTTGGCAATCCACTCGTACTCGCGCTCGTTAAAGCGGAAGTACGGGTCGCCGATCACACCGGCCTCCATCAAGTGCACGTGTGACGTCCCCGGGACCTTGGCGTTCTCCACGTGCACCGAGCCGTTGGGCGTGCGGAACGTCCACGCATCCAGCGGGATGACGCGGCTGGCGGGTGTCGCTGCCACATCCGCCCAACCAGGTCGCGCCACCGCTAGCGCCACCGCCAACAGCAGCTTCTTCATAGCTCCTGCTTGTTGCTTGCACTTGCTCGTGTCACCAAATATTTGTGAGTGAGGATGCCGATGCGTGTTTCAGTTGCTGAGTTGCACTTCAACGCAGACAAACCTCAGCCGCAAGGTTTTGAGGTGAATCTCAGCGCGGAAGGATACCGGTTCCAGCATATCGGTATGGGAACCGACGCAGGTTTCAGTATACCGGTAGAATATCCGCTAAAATATCAGTCGGCATCCCGTGAAGGTTGAGAAGAGCGAGTTGTGGAGGGACGAAGACAGAACGGCTCCCAAAATACGTCTGCATTAGCGGGGAGAAGCAAGGCATCTGCTGCTTGAAGTGATCGGTTGCGAAGGCTGAACCGGCAGGAGCCGACACACAGTTACCCCATGGCGACGCGAGACTTGACGCGAGCGTTCCTGCAGCTGCGCGCGGACGAGAAGGCGAAGGTTCTGCGGCGGAAGAACATCGTGAGCCACCGGGAGGAAGGCAATGCGCTCATGAAGAGCGCGGACCAGGACGCGGCCAGCGTGACCATCGCGCCCGGCTGGGTGGACGTTGTGGGTGGCACGAACCAGCACGTGGCGCGCATTAAGGAGATGAGTACGTGGATGTGTGCCGAGAGGAGGGGGAGGTGGTGTGGTCTGTTTGCTGCTGCTGGGACGGATGGAGCACTTACGAATGCGTGTGTGGCCCCTCTATAGTGGAGAAGCTTAGCAAACTGCACACGAGTCGCCTCATGGTGCGCTTTGACGGGTCTGAGTCCAAGTACGAGCAGGAAATCGGCCAGGTGACGCAGGAGATCACGGACGAGTTCCGCAGCGCCGAGAAAGGGCTGCGGCGCATGGCGCAGAGCGAGCGCGGGGGCAACTTCTCCGCGGCCGATGCGAAGACCAGGCAGAATGTGCAGAGGTGCGTGTCTTCCTTGCTGCGCTTGGCGTTGTCTCGCGACCATTTCTGACGTGTCCTGTATGACAGAGCACTGGCGACGCAGCTGCAGACGCTGTCGGGCGACTTCCGCAAGTCGCAGAAGACGTACTTGGCTCGCGTGAAGAACCAGAAGGAGGGTCCAGTAGAGTTCGACTTCTTGTCAGAGAACGAGGCCAAGCAGAAGCGGCGGAGTGGAGGAGACATGGTGAGCACAGCTCTGGTAAAGGGGGTGGAGTGCTGAGGGGACCAACTGGCTAACACGTGCTGTGTTCGCTGCTGCTGTGCTATGATAGGGCTTCAGCCAGGCGCAGGTCACGGAGGTGGAGATCGCCGAGGACCTGATCAACGAGCGGGACGAGGAGATCCAGCGCATCGCCACGTCCATCACGGAGCTAGCGACAATATTTAAGGAACTGGCTGTGCTCGTCATCGACCAGGGCACGATCTTGGACCGCATCGACTACAACATGGAGCAGGTGGTGGAGCAGACGGAGAAGGGCATCGAGGAGCTGGAGAAGGCGGAGAAGACGCAGAAGAACAGTCGCCCCATGAAGTGCATCGGCCTGCTGCTCGTGATGATCTTCGTCATGACGCTGCTGCTGGTCTTGAAGCACTCGTAGCTGCTCGACGTCCGCATTTACGTAGCAGAGGAGAATAGCAAAATAATTCGGAAACATTATTGTTCTTCGAAACTGAAAGCTCAGTAATTGTGTCCCGAATGTAGCGAGCTATCATTCGGGACATATCAGTTGCTGTTCCAGAATATTTTTGACAGGCATGGTGGGCTTGATGGAGACGGAGGTGGCGCGGCAGCAGTCGCTCGTGCGCTCGCTACGCGTCTTCGTGGACGCGTTACGCGATATCAAGGAGTCGGAGGACACTGCCGTCGTCAATCGCGATGTGGTGCAGGCGGTGCGCGCACTTTGCGCGGCTTCTGGCGACGTCAGCGGCCAGAGCGAGCAGCAGGAGCCATGGCACGAACTGGTCTGGAGACGCGGACTCGTGCCCACGTTCCAGCGACTGTGCCACTGCATGACGCGCCTGGATGAGTTGGAGGCGGAGCAGAAGCAGCAGCAGCAGCAGTTCGGCCCGCAGACACCGAAGCAGGCAGCGCGGCCGACGGCGCCCGCGGGGCTGCTGAGCCTCCGGGACTACTCGGTGCTTCAGGCCGCCGTGGAGCTGCTCTTCTGCTGGAGCGCACACCCGCGTGTGGCTTCGGGGATCCTCCTGCCCATTGAGAAGCGGCGACCCACACGCACTTTAGATAGTACGCCACCTTTGTAACTGACAGGGTGGCTCGGAATCTGATGACTCGACGCTGACAACTTGATCGCTCTTTCATGCAGTTTCCAAGTCCGTGCTGCTATGGGGAAGCCGCGCCAAGGTGGTCCGAGAGGATGAAGAAGAGGAGCGGGTGGAAGAACTACTGGAAATCACGCAGGCGCTGCTGCAGTTGCTGTCGCTGCCGCAGTTTCAGCCGATTTTGTTGCCCAAGTACGTGGTGGAGCTGCTGGCGCTGCTCGTCTACGGCGAAGTCGCCATGGATACAGTGACGCTGACGCCAGTACAGACAGAGTTCGTTCGGCTGCGTGGGATGGTACTGCGTGTGCTGCCGCTTCGCATGGGCATGAGCAGTCTGCGCGCGGCGCTGGGCCAAGCCACGCCGGTGGCGAGTGACCTCCCGTTGACTCAGCGCTTCAAGGCGCGCTGCGGGCATTTGCTGTCGCAGCTGTTGATGGAGAACGGCGGCGTCGTGGCTACCATAGAGATGCTGCTTGGCGCAGTGGACGAGGGCAACACGCAAGCGCGGATGCAGGTGGCCACGTTGATCTGCCAGTGTCCGAGCGGCGAGGACCCCGACAAATACGCAAGGTCGCTGTGCTCGCAGGTGCGGGAGCTGCTACTGGCGGCGGTGACGCCGGAGAAAGGCAACACGAGTAGCAAGCTGCTTGGTGAGATGGCAGCGTTGCTGACTGACCAACTGGCGACACGCCACCCGTCACTCTTCGACACACAGCTTCTGGCAGAGCTCTTCCGCCCGCTGCTGCTATATGAAGACAGCCGAGTTGACATTCGTTCTCCTGCTGAAGAGACGGGCGAAATGGCGCTGATGCGATGTGTGGGCATCGCACAGCTTCTGCTCTGCGGACCACCGCCGTCCCAGCGGCTGCTCCAGGCGTTGGCTCCAATCGTACGTCCTCTGCTGCATATGTACGCGTTCGCCGCGACCAGCAAGAGCTTCCTGGCGACGCCGCTTCGCGCGCTGCTCATTGCCTGGGTGCGTTCGTGCACAGACGCGGCGCTGTTGCTCCAGGTGGCTGTACTTCCCGTGACGCCGCCGCTCCAGTCGTCCTTGATCTCCTGCGGCTACGAGCGCAAGCCCACGGAAGCGGCGGAGTGGAGGCCCCTGCGAGAGTTTTGCGCTGGTGGAAGCGGTGGAATTGCTCTCCGACTCCGAGAGACGCCGTCTGAGCTTGGAGGAGACGAGGACGAGGCCACGGGCCAGCTGAAGGCGCTGGTGATGCCGCTAGTGGAGCTTTTGAACGCTACGGAGCTCGAGAACTCGGAGGTTGTGGGCGAACTCTTCACGTCATTGCTACTCACGTACATGAAGGTGCGGCGGCAAACCGAAGGTGGAGAAGCGGAAGACAGTCAAGAGCAAGGCGTGCTGTCAGCAATGGCATTGTACGAGGCGGTGAAAACCCCTACGAGCGCCGCAGGTATCGAGATGGTGCTGACGCTGTTACTGGCCCTCATCGAGTGCTTGGGTCCTTCTGTGCTGCGGAGCGCGGCCACAGTCTTGCAGTGCATCGCAACTGTGCTGCAAACGTACAACGCACCTACGACGAAGCTGGTGGATCGCGAGCTGCAAAGCGACGAGAACGGACAGGCAACAATAGCGCAGGAGGCCGAAGAAGAGGAAGAAGGCGACGAGATCCTCACCATCTGTCTGGGCGTGGTCATGACCATCCTCGAGGCCGGATCGGCACGTCGCAGCACTTCCGAGGAGCAGCAGCTTCGTACTATGTTGCCCATACTGGAGGTGCTTTCGCACCACCCACGCCCCGAGGTGGCTGAGCTCGCGAGCGATGCGCGCGTACAGATCTTAAGCCGCGGGGCTGCCGCCGCTGCTGGCATGAGTTCGGGTGTCATCGGTGGTGAGGGCCAGCAGACCTTTGACCAGGTGCTTCGTGAGGTCGAGAAGGACCTGGCGAGCCAGCTGGTGCCGCTACGTGCGCGCGGCGTGGCGTCGCTGACGAAGCTCGTGCGTCGAAGCCACGGACACGCACGCGATCCGGAGTGGGTGCCTCGAGTACACGCGCTGACTCGCGTCTTCCTGCTCCATCTGCGCGACGCTGAGAGCTACGTCTTCCTCGCGGCAGTGCAAGGCTTGGCGGCGCTCGCGGACGCACATGCCGACGTGGCAGTTCCCGCGCTCGTGGAGGCTTTGCGTGACCCGCGCAACTCGTTGGAGACGCGGATCAAGCTGAGTGAAGCGCTGCTGTTCGCGGCAAAACGCTGCGGTGAAACGCTGCCCAAGTTCGCGAAGCTGTTCGTGTATGCCTACCTCGACTGCATTCGCCCGCCTCCTTCCAAGAGGAAGCAAGCTGCCCGCATCCAAGAAGCGGCAAGCAAACGCGTACAGCTCATCCAGGAGGTTCCAAGTGCCGAAGAATCAGTGACAGCAGTAGCGGCGGAAGGAGCAGGAGCTGAGGAAGAGAACGAGGAGGAGCTTCTAGCGGCGGCCACGCTGCGTGCGAGCTGTCTGTCGAATCTGGCGGAGGTTTGTGCGTTGCTGCAGTGGGGACTGCAGCCGTTCCTTCTGGACGTGTTGACGTGCGTCTTTGGCGTGCTGCAGCTTGAGCTCGAGCGTGAGAGCAAGCGCGGACCCAGCACGCGATTCGTCGGCGCCGACGTCGACGAGGGAGGCGAAGAGCTGAAGCTGGAAAGGCATCAAGAGGAGGAGCGACAGCAGCGCGTGGTGGCTGTGCGACGCGGTGCCGTGTTCGTGCTGCGGTACCTCGTGGAACTGCTGGGCTGGAAGATGTTGGAGCTCATGCCGGAGCAGCTGGCGCCGTTGTACCGCACGCTCAAGCACGTGGCGCGCGTGGACCGCGATCGCGTCGTGGTTTTCCATGCGAAGCGAGCTCTGGACGCACTGGGCGACGTCATGCGCGCCGAGCTCTTCCCGCGCGTGGAAGAGCAGGACGCCGCGTTCGGCCTCTCAAGTTTGCGCATCCTCTAGTACAGCAAGACGGAGCGACATATCAAAGACAGCAAGTTGAAGGCGAAGCTTCTGAGGGAGTCGTTGAGCGGATGGGGCTTTCTTGTTAGAGTTACTGACTGACCTGGTGGCACAAGTCTATACTTTAGTTAGGAGTAAAGCGGCTGCAGCGAGAAGGACGCGTGGCCCGGGATGACTTCCATGTTGGTCCCCAGGCGATGTGCTTGCACGAAGGCGGTGGAGCCGGAGCCCTCGAGCGAGCTGAACGTGACCTCGCCGCCGAAATACCTCGCGAACAGACGGGCAATGGGCAGTCCGTAGCCGCCTCCGCTGAAATGCTGACGGAAGCTGTGGTAGTTGTCCGACTCGATGGGCGGGCACGGCGGACTCGTAGTGTAGTCGTAGTGCCACAGCTTGTTCCAGCGACTGCGGGGAACGCCTCCGCCTTCGTCGCTCACTTTCACCGTCAAGTCCTCGCTGCCCATGCACAACACGATCTGAACGGGGGGCAACTCGCCTCCTATCCGGTATTTACTCACGTCCGGGTAGATCGTGACTCCCGAAACGTCTTCAATCTACAGCAACGTGACAAATCAACCAAACGTTAGTTCCTAAAACATCATAGCCCTCCACAAGATGCTGCACTGACCGAAGGGAGGAAGAAACCCAGCGACGGACTGTCCGGATTCATCACTTGCTTGAGATGGTTGACTCTTCCCGAGGTCTTCTGCGTGGTTCGTCCGTGGTGCGCCACCGTCGCTCGCATGGCGTTCTTCACCAGCTCAAAGACCTATAGAACCCAGTCACCAGTATGAGTAACACCAAGCCACGATCACAGGCGCAACATGGAGACAATCGCTTACCATGTGGTGCAGATGCGACTGCACGTACATGAACGGCGCGCCGACACTCGCAGTCGCGTGGATTTCCACGGGCGGCGCCACCCCACAGTACTGCTCGCACAGCTTCCGCGCGCGGTCGCAGGCCACACGCACGACCTCTTCGGCGCTCACGAGATGCACGCGACCGCCTGCGCGCTCCAGCGACTCCACGTGGTGGCCGATGAGCATGCGGATGCCGATACGACCCAGGAAGAACTTGTCCAGCCGGTCCTTGATGTCTTCCTGCACGCTCTCAAGTTGGAGCGCACTGTTGCCGAGGTCCGTGCGCTTGAGCTCGTGTAGGCCGTAGCAAATGAGCGGCACGAGGTTGGAGCCCCTGGCCTTCGCCTTGCGCAGACTTTCCGTGAACAACCGGTCCTCCTTCTGCTCGAAGAGGGGAAAGCAAAGCAAGCAAACGAAACGTCAGAGCCATCGATTCTCCAGTCCATTGAGACAGCAAGAGTGCCTCGTAACACTGATGAACGCAACGCACAGCGGTGGTCGGCGGCTTCATCGTGCTGATACATAGAAGCTCGTGGCGGTAGACAGTGATGGCCTGGCGGACGGACGTCGTGTCGCTCAGTCCCACGGGCAAATCCGACAGTTCCACGATGGCTCTAAACACGGTCCAATGCCACAAAACAGAGAGCAACACCCAACTGACGTTAAACACGAGTTCTATCGGCGTAAATAAAGCTCCAGCGGACTCGCGTACCTTGCGAAGCGAGCCTGCAGCTCCTTGTGCAGGAACTTGGCCGCCAAGATGCGCAGCTTCGCGTCGCCGTCCGCGAACGAGCGCATCTGGCGCAGCGACAGCGGCGTGGGCTCCGCGGCCGCGAGCTGCCGCACCTGCTCCATCGAGATGGGCGTCTCCTCCCTAGTCCGAGCACACCAACGGAAAACACAGTCGCCCACTTCGTGAGCTTCTATCTTCACTTCCCCACCACTTCAGGAAGAACGCACCACTCGGACGTGAAGCGGCGGATGTGGAGCGCACGCCTGGATCTCGCGCCGCGGATGAATGCGGCCAGAGGCCGCGAGGAGCCGCCGCGCCGTAGCATCTCCATCGTCCCCAGCATTCTTGCCGAGCTTATTGTCAGATGCCCTTGAGCCGCGCCGCCCTCTTTCTATTGTGGCCGAAGCCTGAAGCGCAAGAGCGCTCGTCAGCCGCAGAGTTCCCGCTTTCTGGCCAATCGCGACCCGAGAGGCTCGAATAGAAGCCCCTCCTCCCACAAGAACTTTTTTGCGTCAAGCGAAACTTCAAGTGCATGCGATGGGGGATAAGAGACCGGCCACTGGGATAAATCCACGTTCAAACGCAAGCTAAAACGTTCAAACGCAAGCTAAAACGTTCAAACGGGAGTTCGCGTGGCAAAGAGTCGCTTGTGGTGCCTTCCACCGGTCGTAATGCAGCTTTTGATCGATCGCCGCATGCTGTCCAATGGTGTTCATGGCCGCCTTGCCTCCACCAGCACCCATCTTCGGCCCTCGCAGCGTCCAATCCCCCGATTGGACGCGCTACCTTTTGCTCCACCCGAAACCAAGGTTTTGTACCGATATTTTCCGGCCTTCGAACAAACGCGCAAACAAAACGATAGACACGCAAATCCGAGGGACGAGAAACAAGCCGCTCCCATTCTTCAAGTGCCATCCTTGACGAGGTTGACACTAGCCCCGTCAAAGCAAGATGCAGCGGTGGCCTCGGGGCATTTGACTGCGGATATGTTGCGTTTCGGCCGGCCAATAAACAACAATGCACTCGCGCTCGGAATTGGCCAAGTTGCTCATGCGATCTGAACAGCCAGACGACCCGACAACGTTTTGTTGGATCATAAAGGGTGACATTTTACTTCACTGCTTCAGATTTGCTCTGGCGATGGCCGACGGCGTGGCCTGTGCTTTCGTCTGCAGCCACGTGAACCACGTTCCTCCTCCATGAGCTCCTCTCCTCTGGCTGAGACCGCACACCAGATGTGATACCTTGCCCGTTCCACTTCAACGTTGAAGCTCCCGGTGGTCCTGAAGGTTTGCGCGTAAAACACGAGGAGATTGTGCGCTATCACAGACACCGGAGACTGAGCCGCATAAAGTTGACAGGCCAATGTTCTAACGAGCAGACACTCCAAAGCAGCAAGGCTCCGTTTACAAATGCCAAACTCTGCCAACGCCCTCCTCCTATCGGTTCCAGGACATCTCCAGCTGCAGTGAAGCAGCACTCGGGTTTACACAGTGCTTCGCCGCAGCGTCTTCCGTCTTTGGTGGCACCGTCACATCCAACGATTCAGTCGGCATTTACTGAAAGAATACATTAGCTTAGCATAATTAGGCCCGACTGCGAGCGATTCCAACTCTGCTATCTAGGCAACCTCCTCGTTGTCGCAAGCAGAGCAATGGAGGTGTATAATCTAGGCGGCGTAGGCAACGCGACGGAGCTGCCAAGCAGGAGGCGGTGACAACGTGGTCACGTCCATCTGCCTTTGCAGCGGGACGACCTCCATGTTGGTTCCCAGACGGTGTGCTTGGATGAAAGCAGTAGATCCGGAGCCCTCGAGCGAGCTGAACGTGACCTCGCCGCCGAAATACCTCGCGAACAGGCGGGCAATGGGCAATCCATAACCGCCTCCGCTGAAATGCTGACGGAAGCTGTTGTAGTTGTTCGAGCCGATGGCTGGGCTCGGAGCGCTCGTAGTGTAGTCGTAGTGCCACAGCTTGTTCCAGCGACTGCGTGCCACACCTCCGCCGTCGTCGCTCACTTTCACCGTCAAGTCCTCGCTGCCTTGGCAGATCACGATCTGCACGGGGGGCAGTTCGCCTCCCATCCGGTATTTGCTCACGTCCGGGTAGATGGTGACACCAGAAACGTCTTCCACCTGCGTAGAAGTCAACATCAGATGTGCGTTAGAGAAACTCGTTCTTGACCAGAAGAGCGTAGAAAAAAGCTGTACGCACCGAGGGGATGTAGAAGCCTAGAGACGGGCTGTTCGGATTCATCACGCGCTGGAATCGATTGACCTTCCCGCGGGTCTTCTGCGCCAGGCACTGGTGGTGCTCCACCGTGGCGCGCATTGAGTTCTTCACCAGCTCAAACACCATGTGGTGCAGATGTGATTCCACATACATGAACGGCGTGGCAGCATTCGCCGTGGCGCGGATCTCCACAGGAGGCGCCACACCGCAATACTGTATACACAGCCTCCGAGCCCGGTCGCAGGCCTCACGAACAATCTGTTCCGCGTTCACGAGGTGCACGCGGCCGCCAGTGTGCTCCAGCGACTCCACGTGATGGCCGATGAGCATGCGGATGCCGATACGGCCCAGGAAGAACATGTCCAAGCGGTTCTTGATGTCTTCCTGCACGCTCTCGAGCTGGAGCGCATTGCTGCCGAGGTCTGTAGCCTTGAGCTCTTGGAGGCCGTAGCAAATGAGCGGCACGAGGTTGGAGCCCCTGGCCTTCGCCTTGCGAAGCTTTTGCGTGAACAGCCAGTCATCATTCTATACGTAATTCAAGGCGTGGCAGTGGAGGTCAGTAACGCCGAATAAACCATGAACACACAATATGGCTGCTTGGGCGTACGGCATTGGTCGGCGCCTCCATCATGTTGAGACTCAGAAGCTCGTGGCGGTAGAAGGCGATGGCCTGGCGGACTGAAGTCGTCTCGCTCAGGCCCACCGGCAGGTCGGACAGTTCCACGATCGCTCTGGATAAATTCAACAAAAATCATATCAGACTCCGCAGTACAACGCACGATCGTGATATCCCACAGCGTTTGGACAGCTCACGCACCGAGCGAATCGGGACTGCAGCTCCTTGTGCAGGAATTTGGCCGACAGCACGTGCAGCTTCATATCGCCGTCGGCAAATGTGCGCATTTGGCGAAGGGACATGGGCGTCGGGTCCGTCGCCGCGATTTCCCGCACCAGGTCCATCGAGATGGGAGCCTCCTCCCACTCAGGCTTGAACGTGCGCATGTGGAGCATGGCACAGCCGTGGCGAGCGCAAACGCTCTTGACCACGGTAGTCAGGGCTCCAGACAGGAGCTGCGCATTGGCACCACGTCGGATGATCTCCATTGGTCGGGTGATATTCCTTGATGAGCTCTTGGTGGAGATTTCAACAATGAGAGTGCGCTGAGATGAGGTTCCTCAGAAAGACGCGCCATTTAACGTTCGTGATGCTTGGGTTGGCTGGCTGGCGTCGAATAATCGGACCCACGCGCGTCTTTAGTGCCGCATGCGGTCGTTTCTTGTGGAGTTCGCTTGCTTGGAACGGGAACGAGCGAAAGCGGATTGATTGCACGCCTCGGTCCAAGATGTTCGCAATCGTTCGGCGACCAAATCCCTCGTAGTTTTGGCATCTCGTGTTTAAAGTTGGCAGGAGCCGTTTCTATGGGAATGTTAAAATTAGGTCCACCAATCCGAGAGCTTCGAATCGGCGGCAGCCACATTTTATTAAAAATACCTCCATATTATTTGTCGCATGCCAATTTTACTGGACAAGCACGCGCGACAAAAAACGCGCCTCCATTTGCATTCAAGGCATTATTCCTCCCTCCCTTATCATCGTGCCAGAACGCCCTATCTATCCGTCCTAGCGACAAGCCCCAGACGACGAAGCACCTGGTCGGCTCTCTAACCTCGCGCACTGGACGAGCATGCTGCTCTCCTTAATAATATGTCCGCCAGATCACTCAAGAATCTCCAGGATGACCAAAGGCCGGTGGATTTTGTACGGCACCTGTCACACCAAGCAAGGCACTTGCGGAGCTGTGACTGCGATAACGACCATCCTTTTGCAAGGACGGCTTCCTCTCACTAAACTAAGCAAATGCATATTAACCCGGCGGCGGCTCGGCTCTCTCACGTTGCTTACTCACGGTCGAAGAAGGGCGACCGTATCGGTCTGGCCTCTGGCTGGAACTTTGACGCCACACCGCGTTGGAGTCTATGTCGCCGAAGTTTTGCCAGGAGATTCACGCCACGCTACCCAGCCAGGCACGCGGGTTCCACATTCTACAATCTGGTCCAAATAAAAAGCTTGTGGGGTTCGCAGTGCTTGATACCCGCCGCATCGTGGCCAGCGGTTGTCTGTTGTATCAAGGCATGTTGCATTCTCGTTGGTCCAGTCCCTCCAGATCGCAATCACCCCGCTTCTCTGTTTCCAACACTGCAAAGTGCTGGCAACGCTAGACAGCTGATCGACATGAAGGCCGCACTCAATTTACTGGCACCCGCGGCATGTGTAGTTTTGCCAAGTGCGGTTTTTAGCGCGGCCTGGGTCACAAAGAGCCGCAGCCGAGCTGAGACGCGATCCACATGACTGCAGCATTGCTTTTGGTCTGGCGACGTTATGTTGACGTTATCGGTGAATCCATGCAAATGTCATCGGGATGTTCACCATCAGACGAGAAAGGATACCGTGCCAGTTGAGAGTGTCTTGTGAGGTGGGGCGGGGCGGGGCGGTAAAGCACATGGCTACAGCTTCAATCCACCAAAACGAAAGAGATTCATTCTCGTTGATGGAGTGCCATCCGGATTTGAAAAGCAAGAGGACGCAACGGCGCGGCGCACTCAAGTTAACGAAATACAATAAACGAAGGGAGCAAGCGCTATCATTGTGCATGCAGAAACAAATCTCCCGGTGGCAGTCGCCATGAACTTTTCATCGCAGCCATTACACAGCGTGCTGCTTGACAGGGTCCCAGCCGGTCACGAGGTACTCATCCAGACCGTTGAGCTTGGCCATCTGCCCCGTCGACAACTCGAGCTTGGCGGCATCCAGATTCTCCTGGATGCGCGACTCCTTGACCGATTTCGGCAGTGAGATGAAGCCCTTCGCGAGACTCCAGGCGATCAGCACTTGCGCGGGACTCGCCTTCAATTCACGGGCGATCTGCGCGACCACGGGGTCGTGCATCTTGTGAGCACGCGCCAACGGCGAATACGCCTCCAGCAAGATCTCGTGGTCCTCACAGTACTTGACCGTGTCATCGCGCGACATCCAGGGATGCAGCTCCACTTGGTTCACTGCCGGTTTGACGCGCCAGGTCTTCGAGAGCTTGGTCAGGTGCGGCCCGCCGAAGTTCGAGACGCCAATGTCCCGCAAGACGCCCTCCGTCTGCAAGTCTTCGAGCGCTCGCCAAGCATCTGGGCGGCTGGCACTATCGCTGGGTGCGTGCAGCAAGTACAGGTCGATGTACTCGAGGCCCAGCTTGCGGTTGCTCTTGCGCACGGCCTCCACAACGCCCTCGTAGCTCCACTTGCCGGAATAAACCTTGCTCGTCACGAAGATCTCCTGCCGCGGGATGCCCGAGTCGCGCACGGCTTCGCCCACGTCACGCTCGTTGCCGTATCCAGTGGCCGTGTCGATGTGGCGGTAGCCGAGCTTGAGCGCCGTCAGCACGGCGTTGTACGTCTCGGTGCCCGCGCCGCTCTGGTAGACGCCGAGCGCGAGGTTGGGGATGCTGTGGCCGCTCGGAAGCAGCACGGTCTTGACGAATGCGCTCATAGCTCTCTATTAGCCTGGTTGGTCACTTGTTCAGTAGATCGCCTTTTGCGGAATGGAAGAAGCCTCGCCTCCTTTTGCCTTCCGGTTTGCTTGCACAGCGAACCGCATAATCCACTTGGATTACGGTCGTCAGATCATGATTGCGCGATCTTTGTCATGAAGTGCCTCCGAGGGAGGCACCATCACTCATATCGATCTATCGATCAAGGGTCTTGAGGTTGAACCAGTTTTTCATCGAGCGCTGACTGAGTAGCAATACTCGTCATCAAGTCAGCAACATGGACATGTGCATGTAGTTCATTACGCCAACGTCATCATCACCGAGAACTGGGAGCCGACTTGGTCGTCAAAGTCACCGCGAATGGCGCGGTTTTGCGAAGCAGACCAAGCTCTTGTTTCGCAGCTACGTTCCTCCTGTGCACCGTCAGATCCGCGGTTATACTGCTGCCGTTCACCGTCGAGCGCTGGGCCGTATGAGTGTGTTGGCTGAGCCAAGCTGGCTTGTGGCCAAGGTGGAGTGATGTGTCATTGCTTCTCCAATACATACTCATTAGTCTGGACTGTTTGGGGTTCCCCCTGCGATGCAGGATTTACGGGTATTTTAAGTTTTGCAAAGCGAGGGAGACAATTGAATATTGAACACCGGCATTTGAATATTCCTCGCTTGATGCCGTATCAAAGCTTTGCCTCCTACGTCCTTTTCTCTGGTTTCGGCTGAGTTTGCTGCGTGGGCTACATGTACTCGGCGACAGACTGGATGCTGCGCATGCCTTCCAGCCCCGTTTATTATGGTGCTCACTGCACACACCCTCGCGCATCACTAGAGTTATTGTGGCGCAATTGTGCTTGGTTCAGGCGGATTTCATGTATACCGAACCGAAATACTTTGTATACATCTATACGGGTCACTTTAAACCCGTAATCCCCGACATTGAATTGTGACCTGAGACTAATGACAAAGATTCATATTGTGAACCTGTTTTCGAAAGATCGCCATGGGACGACTGCTCGTGTTGCAGAGACGAATTCGACACCAAGCGCGTTCACAACACGAGCATCGCCTCTGAGTCTCTTACCCCCACGCTTCGCTGAATGGAGTGGAACACTCCCCCCAGAGGAGCAGGTGGGTCGTCGAGGAGTAGGCCGGACGTATCCAGGCGCGCAGCTCGGAATCAGCTCACCCGCTTCACCGTGATCAAGACTACACTTCATAGCTTCTGTAAGGAAAGCGCTGATAGACTCATTGAGCCACTGAATGCGGCACTTCTGGCTATGAACAAGGCGACAACAGAGGCTTACATTCTGGCGAACCTCCATGTGCTTCGCCTGTGCGTCGAAGGTCTCCACGCACACCTCCAGTTTCCGACAGTGGACCAACTCTTTTTCGATCGTTGTCTCTCTGCTGTGAGCACGGGGTGTCGAGAGCGGAAGGCGTGCGAAGACGCCCAACTGCAACAAACCATTGAACTTTACAAATCCTGGCGCCCCATCGGGTATGAGCCAGCTGACACGTCGTACCTGTCATCTGGGTGGATGTCGGCAACGGCGCAAATGATGGCTGTCAACACCAACAACGCGCTACTTCAAAATTTCGTCCCGCGGTTCCAGAAGTACCTGCGGCTAGAGTATCCGTTGACCAAAGCCGAGGCTCGTGACATGGTCAATCGGATAATTGCTCACACATACGACGGCAGAGCGAACAGAAATGTGGTTATGGAGTATCGCGCAGAAGTTCATCGGCCATTTAGTGCCACCTTGGAAAAACCGCATCTGCTCATTCCACTCATGTTTACATTTCTGAAGAGCTTCGAATCCCACCACCCGGTTGATGTGACGAGCGAGAATGCCGACCCGAAGATCGTGAAGCTGCTACGGCTCTACACCCTCCTTCCGCACAAGTCAGGATTCTGTCTCAGCTATTGCAAGATCAACACGACTGGTCTGCGTGGCCTGCTACTCCG
>MBAC02003907.1:0-14704 GCA_001712635.2 Nothophytophthora sp. Chile5 | reverse complement strand
AGCCGCTCCTTGGCCACGGACTTGGGCGACGCCGCGCTCGCCGCCGCCTCGCCCTCGCCGAAGATGGAGGCCAGCCACTTCTTGGCGCCGTGCCGAGAACTCGCGCCCACGCGTGCCGCCATGTTCGCCCCGCTCTGCTGCGTCTATTGGATTCGGGGCTTCTGGTCGAAGTTGGGAGTGGCGGTGTTTTACGGATTCCGCCGCGAACTTTAGGGTTGAGGGTGGTGGGAAATGGAGCGGGAATGATGGTCAGATTTAGGGCAAATACCAGTATTAATAGCATCTAGAAAATGTGTGCGATATACGTCGGAAATGTTTCAGTGCACACCAATAATATTGTAGCCGGTTTATTCTACTCAGCCACACGATACCGGTATTGCGAAACCATGCTCAAGACGTCGATGTCGACAGAATGCAACACCTTCCACGTGCTTCACGTGCAAGGCAACCCGTTCAAGCTTTATGCATGTCGAGCTGCGAGCATCCGCTTCTTTCTTCGAAGGCGACCCTAATGCAGCGACAGCTCAGCAGCCACGCACAGCTGCAAGAACTGTGACAAGCATGGTTTAATGCCTCGCGTATGCTCGCAGCACATGCTACTGTAACAGTAAATGGGCTTAGTAAAAATGGACGCTTTGCTCTGCAGAATGGTCAGATAACTATGAAGTCACTGGATCCTTTAATTATGAGCGCTGCCTTCCAAAACGGAGACCGCGCTCTCACCTGTTGTGTTCCTCACTCCATTGCCGCAGGAAGCCTTCTACCAACATGCAACGTGCCAGGCGCTAAAGTATTCAGCTGAAAATTGAAAAGTTACGCTGGTTTATCGCTCACGTTCGGAGGAATGCGTTCCTCCGTCGGACAGGGATAAGTTTGATTCATCACCATACTTTCGCTCACTGGCGGCTCGCTCTCTCGCTGCATGCAGCGTCACTCGCTCCTTCCTCCAGGACGCGAGAACACGCAACTCGCAGCTTTCAAACGCAATAATTCACACACAAAGCATGCAGATTGGATTGGTATCCATCGAGTGATCAGCCAAGAGGGAGTGACCCCTCGGAATCAGTTCTCTTCATCGCAATTGATACTCGAAGCGAGCTGGGTATATAATGTCATCATCACACTCAACACACACACACACACACGCACATACACATGCACTGGATGGAGGGGTAACGTTCAGACCAGAGTCTGTTAAAATCCGGCAGAATAATGTGCTCAACATAACGCTCTTGGCGTGTTATACTGTCTGGGGCGGCGACATTCATTGTTCGAAATCATCACGTTCCCCGACGAACGGAGGCAGATACCACAGGCAACACACATACACACACGCATCCAAGCCAACAGCGCACCAGCATCCCGAACGAACGCTTCCGCGTCTTCATCTTCCCGCGGCTGCTGTCGACGCGCTAAAACTGGGAGTGCTGGAGCTCCTGCCGCTTCGCCGCCAAACTGGCGGTTGGTCGCCTCCATACGAATGACTGGACGGGTGTTCTGGTTCACCGGACCGGTTACGGATATGTAACCGGTTCGAGACAGCGACGATCTGGGGTACACAACGTAACCGTCACGTGTGGCTTTGATTGGTCCGGAAGTGTAACCCGTTTTGGGTCGCTCTGCGGTTTCCATGTGAAAATTGATTTACGTATTTATGGATGAAATCATGGACATGGCCACGCATTTACGGGGTTTTGACCGACTTGACTCACGTAAACTGCTCGAACACGCGCTCCAGGGACAACTCGCTGATGCTGTAGTGTGACATGGCAAAGCGCGTCTTGTTGCCTTCCAGGAGCGCGAAGGCGTCGGCCAGACCGAACGTGTCGGTGCACGAGGTCTCGTACACGCCACTGGTATTGCTGCCGCTGCCTCGAGCCGTCTCGAGATCCACGGGAGTCACAGGTTCCCCCGAGCGACTTGAGATCTCGTCCTTGAAGAGCTGCGTCTCCAGCTTCGCGAACGCTTCCTGCACCAGCCACTCCTTCACGAACTCCACGATGGCAATCGCCGGTCGCGTCTGGCTCTCACTGACTGCACCTGTTGCAGTCGATGAAGCCGGAGAGCCATTGTCATCCGACTCAAAGCGAGACCGGAGGCTCGAGAGCCACTGCTTCCCATGCTGTCTCGAAGCCGCAGCGGTTGCTACGTCGCCATTCTTGTGCAGATAGTCATGGCAGCGTTCCCAGACGTTCTCGAGCTCTTGCAGTGGCAGACTGTTCTTCTCCAGTGCTGCTGCAAGAACGCTCGTTGTAGGCTTGGCTTCCAGCGATCGCTTGATCTGATCAGTATAGAGCTGCACTTGCTCAGGCTGCCAGATGGCTGTGCTGTCCAGCCGCACACTGATGGAGATGCCTCGTGAGGCGTGCTGCTTCAGGTCTGGGATGCTGCCACACCACACCAACTTCCCCTTGAAGAGCACCACTGCATTCGCACAGACTGCCTCCGCCTCCTCCATACTGTGGGTCGTGAACAAACAGCTTGTGCGGTGCTGACTCTGCCGCTTCTCGTGTAGCACACGCCACATCAATCGCCGTGCCACCACATCGACGCCAGCCGAGGGCTCGTCCAATAACAACAGCGACGTGTGGTCGCTCAACAGCGCCAACGCCAGCATCAGACGGCGCTTGTTGCCGCCACTCAAGTGTCCCGACGCCGTCTGCTCGACTGGGAACAGGTCCAACCGCTTCATCAGTGCGTCGATAACCTCATGTTCCGCTATCAACGCGTTCCGCTCGCGACAGCGCAGTCGATAGAAGAGCTCGAGATGCTCGCGCACGTTCATTTCGCTGAAGAAGATGTTGGTCTGCGGACAGTAGCCGTACCTCGCACTCGCCGCTTGAGGCTGTAGCGTCACGTCGCATGTGTCGATCAGCGCTTTCCCGCTGGTGGGGGCGATCCCCGCCGTCAGAACCTCAAACATAGTCGATTTCCCCGAGCCATTGACACCCAGCAATGCCACGCAATCGCTCTTCTCGACGGAGAAACTCACGTCATCCAACGCCACGACCTGGCCGCTCTGATTCACCACCGCAGCAGCAGCTTCGCCACCGTCCTGGGGTTCACTGGCGGCTCTCGTTGTGTTCGTCTTTCGCGGGTTATACACCTTGGAGACTCGGATCACACGCACCATATCCGCGTTGGGGTTCTCTTCGTCGTAGACGGCGGTGGCCTGCTCTGCTTCCGTGTAACCCTGTCCATGGCTACGCCAACAGGGCAACAGCCAGCGCTGCATCCATCGCACGGCACGCCGGATCTTGTCGTCCACCACCGTCGGGTACATTTGCTTCTGATCCATCACAAGCAGCAGCAGAGTGTACCCCACTGCCGACGCCGCGAGCACGAACAGGTTACTGCCGGTTACGTTCCAGTCCCACATGGCCGGCTGAGCTTCCAGCACGGCGAACGGGTTCGTGCCCAGCAAATCGTCGCTACTGCTGCCGAAATCCAGACATTGCTGACGCATGGGGGCCCAGGAGACGGTCACGATGTCCAGCACCAAGATCCCAAAGGTATACAGCGGCAGGACCTGTAAGAAGTACGCCACTGTGTCCACTTTGGAGCACAGCCCCGGGAACATCGACAGTGCAAAGACAATAGAAGCCGCTAAGATCTGGAACAGCGACACGTACGACATGTACGATTGCGCGGACGAATGCGACGAGAAGACCAGCGAGCAGACGTACAGGAACGGGAGCATCGCCAAGCCGAAGAGCAGCATGGAAGCCAGCCAGGCCGTGAGGATCTCCACGGTCAGCGAGGCGGAGAACAGCGCCAACACGATGAACATGGCCGCGGTGGCAAGCAGGAACGCCGTGTAGTCGAACAGGAAGTTGGAGAGCCAGTACAAGCGCGACGCGTTGGTCGACTCGAGATGCATGAACTGCAGCCGCTTGAGCCCGTTCTCCTTCTCCTTGACGATCGGCGCGATGTAGTAGGACACGATAGACGACATGGTCACCAGCAGATAGAAGGCCACCATGATCCGTCGAACCACGTTGATGGCTTCGTCCGGGTCCAACGACAAGCCGCCGTCACTCGCACTCTTCGTATCGCCCCCGATCGTGATCTCGATGGGGAAAATGCCCTTCTTCGCAATCAAATCACAGTTCCCGTTCCCTGTTTCGTCCTTGGTCGAGAGTGCTTTGCAATACGCTTGAGCCATCCACTGCAGCGTCACAGGCAGAGAGCGACCCACCGTCTCGTTGTAATAGAGCGAGTACGCCATCCCCGAGGAAGCAGCCGTCCAATTCACCGTGGAGACGAACACGCCGGCGAAAAACGTGGTCGTGTTTTGGCTCGCGATCGTGGCCAGCATCCCTTGTTCCGTCGTAACGCTCTGGTCGAAGACGATCGGATGCGAGCTCTTCTCGATCTGCTTAACGATCTCTTTCACCGCGTCTGTCGCTTCTGATGCTGAACCCACAAAGAGCGACGCCGTCTTCGCCGTCGGGGATAAGGTCGTGACTGTCTCGATCGACCCCCCAGCTGAAGCCAAGTGCTGGATGACAGCCATGAGCACCGCGAACAAAGCGATGGGCCACACGTACTGCGCAAACAGCGCTTTCTTGTCTCGAATCGTCATCTTCACGCGCTTGATAATGAGCGCACGAAGCTGCGAAAGCACTTGCTTCCATTGTGGGAGCTTCCTCTCGGCAATACCCGCCATTTCTGCCGGTAACAGGGTCTTTCCCGGCTTCAGCTCGCGAATATCAGCAGATTCCGTGGATTCTGCGACCTCAGCATCGTCCTTCGCGTGGTAATAAACGTCTTCGCCTTCGGTGACTTTCACAAAAACGTCCTCTAGATCAGTAGCCGCGATGGCGTAGCGCTTGATGACTCCCGTCTGCTTCATAGCCTCCAATTCGCCGAAAAGCTCCGCAAAACGCCGCTCTTCCCCATGATTCAGCTGCACACGCGTCTCCCACTTGTTGTCGCTCACAATCGTGGCTTTGGGGACAAACTTCTTGAGTGTGGTCATCAGCACTTCAGCTCTTGCTTGACGCCTCGCACCGCTCAAATGACTGTGTTCGTCGTCCTTCCCAAGGTCTTCATGATGCACTACCGTGAGTTTGTAGCCCACTCCGAAGCGATTCCGCAAGAACAAGCTCGAGCCACAGCATTTCAGCTTCCCATCCGCCACAATCCCGATATTTTCACAAAGTGCCTGCGCTTCGTGCATCGAATGCGTGGTCAAAATCACTGCGCGGTGGCTTACAGCGCGCTTTAGGGCATCCCACGTATCCAACCGAGCTTTTAGATCCATCCCAGCGGTCGGCTCATCCAGCAAAACCACTCGAGAGGTGTCCAGGAGCGCCAGAACAAGCGACAACTTCCGCTTCTGCCCGCCAGATAGCGTCTTCGCTAACGCGTCGCGCTTTTCCTCGAGTCCAAATTGCTGCAGCTTGCCGGTCCACGTCTCCTCGGCGACGGCTTTGATCCCCATACTGGTCTTCAGTGCACACACCAACGACAAATGCTCCCAGACTGACAGCTCGTCGAACAAAATGTTCTGCTGGAAACACACGCTCAAGCTCTGCCGAACAGCTTGCGGATCCGTCGCCACGCTTGCCGAGCCGCCCACATAGGCGTCTCCACTCGTAGGCGAGAGCATCCCGCACAAAATCGACAATGTCGTGCTTTTTCCGGCGCCATTTGGGCCTAGCAGCCCGAAGATCTCGCCCTTCCTCACCCCAAAAGACACGTTTTTCAACGCCTCCTTCCCATTGGGATACGTTTTCGACAGGGACTGCACGAACAGCGTAGGCTTGAAGCCCCGTAGGTACTCCAGGAGCGGTTATTCACGCAATGTGTCGTCCATTCGATCATCGAAGCCATCAGGACCCATCTCAGTAAGTCGCACGGACTCTGCATTGCCTTCGTCATCAGACGACGTCCAGGACTCGGATGAAGCGGACTTAGACCACCAGAAAGACGGCAGGAAGATGAAATACCACTTCTGCTGCACCCCATAGGTCCGTGGGAACACGTTCTCCAAGTACCAGCCGAGAGCCAAGTACCCTGCGCTTTGTATGGCCATCAATCGGCAAGGTATCGCCACGGTACTCCATGCGATCGGTCGAACCACCGCCGTGACCGCATCAAACGCTAGGACATTATGCAACGAAGCCATGAACACCACGGGGGAGCTGATCGCATCCAACACCGTCAGCGAAAGAGCGAGTGGCGCTGAGGACGCGATCAAATCTTCCCCCACTAACGACCGGATGAACGTTCCCGCACTCAATACCAGGTACATCAATGGCGCACAAGCTGCGGCCGTCTTGGTCTGACTGAAAATGGGCGTCACGGCGATCCCAAAGAGCAGCATACTGGTGCCAAACGTCATGAGAAGCAGGAAGAAGTAGCCGTTTCCAGCCGAAGTTGCGGCAAACATCGTGCCGCTAAGCAGCCACACAGCGAGAAGCGAGACCACAGCTGAAGCCAGGAAGTAGAGCAGGAACCAGCTCACTAGCAGCGCCATTGCCGGCAAGCCCATGATCATCAGATACTCCTTCAGCTGCTTCTCCTTCTCCGTCACGATGTCGCGCACCAGCCGCACATATGGCCATAAGAACAGATACGCCATGTAGAACACGATGTTGCTTTCCAGGGGCCCAGCGACGGTAGTCGCCGGCCGTTTCGGGAGCGCCAGCACGCTCAGGTTGTCCAGTTCGTCTTCTGACGTTGCCTTGGTCACGAGATTCGCCAAGAAGTGGCGCATTTCAGTCGATAATGTGGTTTTCCCCACCGCAATCTCGCATGATTTTAGACTGCGACCCAAAGGGGAGTTCGAAGGGAAGTCCGTCCATGTCAACCCTCCAGCACTCAACATCTTGCCCACCGTCCGGCACGCAATAGCTGGAGATGGCAACGTGCTATTGTCGACGCTGTTGATCGCAGTAGAAGCCGTCGACGTCGCATTCGTTCGAAGGAGCTTGTTGAGCGCCATCTGGAATGGAAGGACGTTCGGGAAATGCATGGGGTCGTCGTCACTTCCGTTAAATACGAGGTCTTTGGCATAGAACTGCTTGAGTTGGTCGTCTGCGGCCTCAGCTGACGGATCTCGCATCCGTTTCTGATAGAACAGTGCCAGTAGTTCCAATGGACCGGTGGACTCTTGCTCCGATCTCCTGGAATCAGATCGCCGGATATCCAAGCCGGCATAGATGTGCAAGCCACTCTTCTTCGGATACCCCACTAACACATCATCAGCCTGTTCGTTGGAGGCTCCAGTATCGAACGGGATCGTCTTGGTCAGTGAAGAGAAGGTAGATATGCCCAGCTCCTTTGCCCCGGGGTATTCCCTGCCATCGTCGTAAGTCATAAAAGGAGTCATAGTCAGAGTGTCATATAGCAATTCTTCCGAGCAGAATTCGTCGGGTCATATAGAACGTCATATCGTGCAGCATACCGGTCAAGATAAGACAGGAACGCCTTCGCGTCGCTCCGATCCAGAACCGCAAGGCTTTGGTTGCTCTTCTCCAGCAATAGCGGCAATACAGTCAATAGCAACGTAGCTGGTTTGCGCATCACGGTCTGCTGGCCGCCCCAACCGGGCAGGAACGCGCTCAGATCCGTCGCCTCGTCGGCTCGCATGGCTCTCTGCAGCTGCAGCAGCTCATGCGCCGGTGTCAGAGGCTGCTCGTCATGCTGCTCGAGCGTATACCGCGCGCCTCCGGCGCCTGCCAGTTCTGAAGGCACCGCCAACTGCGCGTTGTACTCGCACAGCTTCTGGATGAGCAGCAGCAACAACGCCAGCGGCAGGATGATGTCCGTGACCAGCGCCGGGAACAACCAGCGGCCGCCGGCGCGCCCGCGGTTCAGGCGACTCTCGCGCTGCTTCACGCGCCAGTTCTTCCACAGCAGCACGCGTACGCTGCGCCACAGGCGTGGCATCTTCGTCGAGAATCTGTCTAGATCGGGCTTTGCTGCGCGGCTAAGGTCGGATTGTGTGCGAGAAATGAAGACAGAAGGGTTGACATGCATTCTTGTGCTAGCGTCCGGACGGAATGGCTGTAATGGTTTATTGGCAAGGATTGGGGTGGTAAACATGTATACTTTCGGATAATGGAAATATGCTGGTGAAATCAAACTCGGACTATACTCTTTCTACTATTGACCGGGATAGTTGTATGCAGAAACGCCATCAGCAAACGCGGCATATCATAATGCGCTTTAGATTTTATAGCATAAAATATGCTAGCTGAAAAGAAATAAATCTCCTAGCTGCTGGAGTAATTGGGGTCCCCTAATAGTACAAACGCAAGGAGCCACATCCTCTTCCATAGTCACACGGTTCACCAGCCGGGCCGGGCCTGTCCTGGTCCATCTTTGGAGCACCCTTCTTCTCCTTCAATTTGGCTGAGCCTGAGTGCGAACCATCCGGGCTCCACACGCGTCATTCCTCGTTTTGCCAGCATGGCGACAGCAGCTGAATCAAGTACGAGGAGTCGGCCTCCGGATCGCGAGTACAAATGCTCAAGCGTTCAAGTGTTCAAGAGCCAGAAGAATCCAACCCAGAATCAAGTGTTGTCAGAATGCGAGAAGACTCGCCGTGTGGTTGAAGTCGACGCGATTCCCCTGAAGACGTGGATTGAGTGGCCCGCTAGACAATCTCTGCGTGTGGACACGTCTTGCGCTGTATCAACAGTCGATGCAAGGCAAACTTCTGGAACGGACTGAAGCAAGGAGCGGCATAAACGTGGCTGGAAAGACTCGCAGCGTACGCGATGCGGGATGGCATAGCCAGCCACAACAACATATTCAGAGCATAGAGAAATCAGTAGGACATTCTCAGTGCCAATCATAATACATGCACCACTACTGCCTCAAAGCTAAACACATGAGCATCAACCGTCAACTTGTGCACCACGAATCGTGGTCCGTGATGCTCTACGTGCTTTCCCATTGTCCGGAGACGCGCTGAACAAACAGCCAGAAGTAAACGGAGCTCAGAGCGAATCGTCATATACCACGTCATACGGCGTATGAGGCCAGGTTCCGCCACCATGAACACCGCGTCCCTAACCTACAGGCTCCTGTTCGTCGATGCCACCAATCTTGAAGTCGCTGATCTGGATCTCTTTCCCACTGTCGGCGTAGTCGCCCTGGAACCGCTGCTGACGGAACGCACGCCAGCTGAGCGGCCGGTACTTCGCCTTGTCGCCCTCCTTCACGACGATGGGTCCCACCTGCGCCTGGTACGACGGGTTGTAGAAGAACGGAGCCGAGAAGCGCTCGGCGCTGCCGTTGGCGAGCACGCGGTGCAACGGAGCCACGAACTGATCGTTGGACCAGACCTGCACCATGTCGCCGATGTTGATGACGAAGGTGCCTTTGCGGGGAGGGATGAGGTTCCACGTCTGCGATTCGCGGTGGAAAACCTGCAGCGAAGCCACTTCGTCGTCTTGCAGCAACACAGTGAGCGCGCCGGCATCGGTGTGGTGGTACACGCCCATCGTCTTCTCCGGCTCGGGGGCCACCGGGTAGTGGTTCAATCGCAGGAAGCTCGAGTTGTCTCCGTGGAAGAATTGGTCGAAGAACGCGGTCTCTTCGCCCAATGCAACCGCGAAAATCTTGAGCAGACGGCGTGAAACGTGCTCCATCTTGTCAAAGTATGTCGCCATCTCGCTATGAAATGCCGGTAGTATACCTTCATCCAGCCACTGGTTTTCGTCGTCACTTAAGCGCTCACCTTTGCCCTGGACTGGGCCGTCTTCATGAGCGCCAGCGAAGTCCAGCCCCTCCTTCCAGTCCGTCTTGTTCTTCGTGAGCTCGTCGTCGAAGTAGCCGCGGGAATTCGTGGCGCTGCGGCGGATCGTGCGCTTGATCTCTGCTGGCAGACGGAAGAACGAGCGCATACTCGTCTGGAACTCCGCCACCTCCTGCTGCGACAGCCCGTGGTTGGAGATGTAGAAGAACCCCCACTCGGTCGCCGCGGCGCGCACCGCCGTGATGGTCTCGCGCAGACCGCCGCCCTCGGCGTCGCGTAGCGTGAGCTCCACGTCCGCGTCCGTCGAGCACGCCATGAGCGTGCCGATGTCGACCACTGGAACTTGACGCACGTCCATCTTGCTGGTCTGGTTGTTGCAGATTGAAGAATGAAGACGCGTTTCACCATCGTGGAATGATATGTCGGGCGGTCACACCTCGTTTAGTGACATACCTGTGTGAAAGGTATTGACGCGAGCAGAAAGGGGATAGTGATTGGTGGATCGTATCCCGTATTGGAATGGCCTCTGCATAAAAACGAGTTGGATTAGGCACGCAAATCTGAGAGCGAGTCGAAGTGTCATAGCAGTTCGTCATGACGGTATATTGCTTTACAGACCGTGCCGCGCAGATGATATCCCTCGCTTGAATGACACGACAATGATGGGTTACGCAGACTGGTGTGGTGTACCCCTCTCATGGGTTACACAGGATGTCACTAACGCGAAGAATCGTGGTGCTCTTATTTCGTTAGGAGTTGCTGTTGCCGTGGTTGCTTTGTCGAGCTGTCGTTTTGCTGACCTCCCTTGAAGCAATAAAGCGCCATGTCGCGAGCAACGATCTTGAACGTAAAAGCGCGCAGACAGCAAAACAAATCAAGCCATCTCCAGCGAGGGGCAAATTGCATCAACTGTGGCCAATGCAATCCAGCTCAGTGACCCCATCTGCTCCGTCGGAACGAAATTAACGCAAATGCAAGAGCTCCACATCCACCCTGCCCAGTGGCACATCGTGGTTCACCAATTATTGGGTACTCGGGCCGCTCGTTCGAGCCCGGAAACAACGTCTTCGCCCTCGCCGAGAGCAATTATCTCCAGGGCACGGTAGTCCCCGTCCAACCCGAAGAAACCTCCACCATGTACGCCGCCACGATCTCTGAAGAGTGCACCTCATTCCTCGGGCGACTCTGCGCCGCTAATGTTGTGGACAGCAGCGACGCATTTGATTCTGTGAACGGCGCCATTGCACGCGACCAGGTCAAGCAGGTCAAGCAGGTCACGCAGATCGCAGGTCATGTAGTTAGTGTGAAACAATGAGTCGCTGTTGCTGAGTAATGTACCGCTGGATGCAACGCACCAGCGGTGCAGTTCTGCAGTTCTGCAGCGATAACGAGATAAGGCCCCAAAGATCAATGGCAGTCCCCCGAGTCAGACGTCTGAGAGCAGGGTCCACGAGCACACAAAGAAAATGAGATCCGTCACAGAAGGATGGAGAGTTCCCTCACAACGAGCGCGGTTGGATAGCGGTGGCCGGAATGGTGAGTAGCGCGGCGACGACGAATCGAAACCTCGTCAGATGGCACGAATGGATCTTGGTGCTCTTGTTTCGTTGGATTGGCTCGCTATTGTACTGCCCTCCTTGAAGCAATCGAACGTCAAGTCGCGACCAGATGAGCACCAGTCTTGAACGCAAGACTATGCGAACAGCAAAAAAGAAACACCAGACCCATCTCAAGTGAACGGCGACTTGCGTCAACTACCTGGCGCGCTGGATTATTCGTTCTCCTGGGACCACATCTGCTTCCCGGGAACAAGCCAAACGCATTTGCGGGAATCTCGCAGCAAGATCACGAGCCCCCAATGCTCACGCTCTCGAATAATTCTCACTTCTCATTTTGCTTCTTCTCGAGAGCAACTCACGCCCCCCAGAGAGAGATGCTGACTTGTCGCCTCATCGTTCGCATGGCGCTGGCCATGACGCTGCTGGCCGCGCAACCGCTCGTGGAGGCCTTCGTCGTCGGCAAGGCGCAGGGCTTCGGTGCTGGGACAACGGGTGGCGGCACGGCCAAGGCAGTGTACCCGCAGAACCTTGCCGAGCTCAAGTCGTTCTTGAAGGACGACCAACCGCGCGTCATTGTGCTCGACAAGACCTTCGACTTCCGAGGATCCGAAGGCAAGACAACCGAGAAGGGGTGCCGACCCAAATCCAATACGGCGTGCCTCAAGCTCAACAACGGCTACTCCGGCCAAGACGTGATCCTGTTCCCGGGCGACACGACACTCACTGGCACTGGAGGCTGCGATCAGGTCGTGCCCGTGACGGTGACCTACGATAACGCAGCTAAGAGCCCGCTCGTGGTCAAGAGCAACAAGACGCTGCGTGGCATCGGCCAGAGTGGCGTCATTCTCGGCAAGGGTCTCTGGCTCGACGGCGACAATATCATCGTGCAAAACGTGCACATCACGGAGTTGAACCCGCACTTGGTCTGGGGCGGCGACGCCATCTACATCCAAGGCACGGAGGAGCGCGCCATGAAGAACATTTGGCTCGACCACGTCAAGGTCTCCCGGGTCGGACGTCAAATGTTCGTGAGCGGGTTTGCCGGCGTCGAGAGCCTCACGATCAGCAACTCGGACTTTGACGGTCGCACGAACTGGTCCAGCTCCTGCGACGGCCGCCACTACTGGACGTTCATTATCGACGGCGACACCACGCGTGTGAGTTTCCTGAACAACTACGTGCACTCCACGTCCGGCCGCTCGCCCAAAATCATCGGCGCATCCAGCGCCAACGCCAACGTCGTGGCCCACATCGCGAACAACTACTGGGCGGACAATTCGGGCCACTCGTTCGAGCCCGGCCACAACGCCTTCGTCCTCGCCGAGGGCAATTACATCGAGGACACGGCGGTCCCCATCCAAGCCGAGACGACCGCTGCGATCTACACGGCCTCCAAAGATTGCAAATCGTACCTCGGGCGTGACTGCGCGGCTAACGTCCTGGTCAAAAGTGGCGCCTTCAACTCGGTGAACGGCAACAACGCACTCGCCCAGGCCAAGAAGTACAAGCAGATCTCGAGCTACGTGCCCGGCGCGGCCGCCACCGCGAAGAAGGCCAAGTCCCGCACCAACTTCGGCATCGGAGCACTGCAGTAAGTGGGGGAAGTGGCAAGGCCACGATGCGTTGCTTATGTTGAATTGAGTTATGCAAAGCGTATGCTCGAAGGAAACGGATCATATGATGGGGCCATGAGGTGCAATTGTGTTTGTATTGCAAGTCGCTATGCATACTGGTATAATCCACATATGAACAAAAATCTGGGAAAAAGAGGACACAGCAACGGCCGACTCATCTATTAGTCCCCACAAGTGAGTCCGGCCACGCCACGACACAGCACAACACCACGCAGCTCGGCTAGGCGGCTACAGATGCTAGAGCTGCAGACTGCAGACTGGAGGTCGCTGCTTAGCTCAGCAGGTTCTCCACCGACGCCTCGAGCCACGTGGTGACCTGCGCAGCAGTCACGGCGTCCACGTCGAAGTCGAAGTCGTCGCCGCCCAGCTCGATGATCTTGATGGCGCCCGAGCTGGAGTTGTCGATGATGGTCACGTACGTCACGGCCGAGTCGGTGGGACGCGACGCGTAGTTGTCGCCGCCCGGAGACACATCGCCGTCGTAGAAGTAGTAGTGCGTCGACACCTTGTCCTGCGCCGTGTTCGTCTCGATCACCTCCGCCACGTCCAGCTCGCCACAGCCGCCCACCGAGCCGGAGCCACGGCAGTTGCAGCCGTACTGGCTGGCACGCACCACCTGCGCGTTCAGCATCCAGATGGCCGGCAGGTTCACCGACGTGCCCGTGGGCATCATCACCTTGGTCACGAACATCTTCATGCCGCCATCCCATCCGTGGAAGCCCATGTCGTCGTAGTAGCCGAGGCAACCGTCTTCGTCCGCGCAGTTGGTCTCCGTCATGATGTTGACTTCGCAACCCGTGGACACACACGGACCGCCGCCAACCGTGGAGCTGCTGGACGCATCCGCGAGCGAACCGCCGAAGATCGTGGAAGACGTGGCCGTGGCCGAGCCGTCGTCCGTCGAGTAGCCCTGCGGGCTCGAGTCGGCGCCAGTGTAGTCGATGTTCATGTTGTTCATGAACACCATGTTCTCCTGCGTGCCGTTGGAGCTGTAGGACGAGACCTTGCTCCAGTCACTGCCCGACGTGGCGTTAAACACGGCGATGTTGTAGATGTTCATGGGGCCACGGAAAACCATGGTCACTTCTTCGCTGAACGGACCCACAGGGTCGCTCACCGACACGTCCTCCGTCGTGCACGATGACATCGCCGTGACCTTGCCGTAGGTGCCCGTAGCCGAACCAGCGTCAGTCCCGTTGTACACGAAGCTGGAGCTGATGGTGGCGCTCGAGAACGACGCGGCGCTGCCCGTCGACGTCGTGGTTGTGGTCGAGGTCGAGGTCGTCGCAGCCGTGGTCGTGGTCGACGCAGCCGTGGTCGTGGTGCTGTCCGAAGCGGCAGTCACGGTGCCCGAGTCGTAGTCGCTCGCCACATCCGCCGTGGACGTGTACGTGCTCGGCGTGGCCGTCGTGGCAGCCGGAGCCGTGGTCGTCGTCGTCGACGTCGTCGTGGTGGACGTCGAGCCCTGAGTGGCTGACGACGTGGTGGAGCTCGAGCCGTCCGGGCAGAAGGTGACCGTGAAGGACAGCGAGTCCGGGCAGTCGTGCACCTTGCCGTCGTCCGTCGGGTACAGGTAGGCATCGGCGCAGTCGGAGCTGTCGCACGTGATGGTAGCGCACGAGCTGGGGATGGTGGCAGAAGTGGAGCTGGTGTCGGGGGCGATGC
Organism: Nothophytophthora sp. Chile5; assembly: GCA_001712635.2. Lineage (NCBI taxonomy): Eukaryota > Oomycota > Peronosporomycetes > Peronosporales > Peronosporaceae > Nothophytophthora > Nothophytophthora sp. Chile5. The sequence goes on along the minus strand of MBAC02003907.1, from coordinate 131 downwards.
TCATGGCCACATTGTAGCCAGTCTTGCCCGTGAGCTCCTCGCAGGCCTCGTGGGACGTGCAGCTGCCGCTTCCAGGCGGGATGGCACTGATATCGTACCAGGTGTAGCCGCCCGTGATGGAGAACTCGGCC
>MBAC02003904.1:0-16108 GCA_001712635.2 Nothophytophthora sp. Chile5 | reverse complement strand
GCTATTATGGCCTAAAATGCTCACTTCGCGTTGACGAACGAGCGCCGCACCCACTTCGCGCTGCTACGTCGCAGGCAAAGTGTGTATCGCGTGCCGGCACCACTCAACACCGAGCGTCTCGCCCCGAAACATCCCCCAAAGATCTCAGCAACACACCTCGAGATCACCCACGTGGTGCTTGCTTCCCGCGCCAGCCACCTTCTCGCCTCGCCATGGCAGCCAGCAGTTCTGCTTGGGTTCGCCACGGACGTGACATTGTGCGACGATGCACGCGCCGCGTTTTACACGCCGCAGCGACTTGATTGTTTGGCGCCCGTCTCCGCTCCATCCGCCGGAGCCAACCAGTCTCGCCGTCGCACGCGCTTGCTCGTGTACACCGCCCGCTGATGCGCCGAAACCAGCCGCGAGTGGCGAGTCGCGAGCTTGGCCTTGGCATGTCTGTCTGAGCCAAATTTGTCAGAGCCGAGTGATCCAGACGGCCTGTCGCCTAGCGAATCTCCGCGATATGAGCGATCCCGTGATGTCTCTGAATGATGGTCACTCTGAACCAAGCACCACCCGCGCATTTCTCTGTCACTTGCTCCGCAACCAGCCAATCAGATGCCAGACAAGAGCGATGATCCACATGTCGTCATTCCCCCAGCCCTCCGATCCTGTCTCAGCTCTTCAGTTTCACAGAGACACCGCCCTTTCTTCCCACCCACGACCCAACATAGAAAAGCGCGTTGGAAAAGTGGCGACAAGGCTATCACGTAATCGAGACGAGTAATCAGCCACTTGGCCGCTTTGGCCGACGAAGCTTCGCCACCAGTCGGCACGGCTCCGGATTGCGCCACGCCCACTGCGTGTCGCCAGACACGGAGGAGCCGCCCGCCTCTTCCTTCCTCGTGCCGGCAGACTCGCATTTTCGAATTCCCGTTGGACCTCTCAGATCCCAAGAACCTTCGACCATGACGGGATTTACGACTGTGTCGAGCAACAGCGAGTGCTGCGTGGACCACCAGCGTCCGCAGCTGCAGAAGCTCATGCCGCTGTCCAAGGACCACTGCGCGATCGTAGTGGCTCAGAGCGGCGAAGACGTGGACGTGACCAGCGTCCCGCGACCGCAGGGCCTGCAGCAGCGGCTGCAGCTGGACTTGGAGGCGCATCGCCGCTGGAACGCCAGCGTCTCGGTGGGTTTCCTCAACAGCGTGGACCACATCGCGATCCAGGAGACGCGCAGCGGCGCGGACGAGTCGGTGGTCTACGTGCTGGAAGTGTATCTGAGTCTGCCAACGTCGCGTCTGCCCACGAGCCGAAGTGACCTGACGGCTTCGTCGTCCTCGCGCCGGCGGCTAAGCGCGTCCGGTCAGCCGACGTACAAGGTGGAGCGCTGCTTCTCCGACTTTGAGGAGCTGCGCGAGAACGTTCTGAGCTGTGTGAGCGGCTTGCCGCAATGCACGTGCGAGTACTGCATGGACTTCTTGGTGTACATCCGCTACAAGTTCAGCCAGCCGCGTGGCATTGTGAAGTTCATGACCGGCACGGAGAAGCGCAAACAGATCCTCACCACCTTCATCAACGACTTTGTGAACATGGGCCAGCGTCGCGTGGAGAAGAGTGGCAGGCGCAAATGCGAAGCGCAGGCGCTCGTGCCGGCTGTGCTTGAAGCGTTCTTGCTGGACCACGCGGCGGACTGTTAGCTGCCTCGTGCGAACGACGATATAAGCTGCAAGATGTGCGAGTAGCCAGCACATTATCCCCCAAAGCCACCACAATACACCTTATTTAATATCCACGCAATGATTGCTGTCTTACTCTCGAGTCCGACTGCTTTTCACAGTTCGCAGGTGGTCAGGGGGTTCCAGTCGGCGTCGAAATCCGTCTGCACTGCTTTGGCCGGCTGCAATTGCAGCGTGGCGCCTTCGGACAGCTTCACTATCGATTCCAACGGGTCAAATGCGCCAGGAAGCGAGATCTCGTCCGGGAACGAGTCCGTGATGAAGACATCGCTGTCCGAACGGAGCTGCGCGACGTGCCCGAACCAGTAGATGACCATCCCGGGGCCGTAGCGGTTCACGTACCCTTGCAGCTAAAGCGTAGCCAAATACCCCAACACGTAGCAAATCTGAGTAAATCCCCCACCAATCTGCCTCGTACACCTTTCTTTACCTGGCTCGCGTTCTCCGTTTCGTGCGTATGGCGGTCTCCGAACATGGCTTTACTGTCAATCCAATGGACCACATGCAACTGGCCGCCGTTCTTCGGGTCTGGCACGCCAATCGGCAGCAGCAAGCGCACATCAGGCGTCTTGGACAGACCCTTCTCACGCAGCATATCCTCGCTTTCGAAGACCAGGCGGCGGTTGCGCAGCGTCTCGAGCAGCAGGTATTCGTACTCCACGCCCATGTTGTGGCGGATGCGGTCCGCTAGTGGCGAGCAGTACGCGTCCTCAGCGATGCACGCGCGAATCTGCCAGCAGGCGACACCAACAGCAGCCACATGGTTCAGATATGAACAGCACGCCACCACAGCAACAGAAGCTCTTCTCAGCCAACCTCCGTCAGAATGCGAGTGTACTCCCTCTCCGAGAGGCCCCTTCGATTGGGTTCGTCGCTGTGCAGCTGCATCTGCGTCGTCTCTCCCGATGCCGCCTCGTCCTTCATGGCCTCCTGGAACATGTTGGAGATCGTGGTCTTGCTCCAGCCGTACTTGGCTTCCAATAGCAGACGCGCCATCATACACGGCGAGAAATCCACCGACTGCGCGATGCGACAGATGGACTCGCGCTTGGATGGCGTGCTAACGGCAGCGTCACCATCGGCGTCGCAGCCAGCCCCGTGCCGCGCGAGGTACTTCTTGAGCGTCTTCTCTTGCCGGTGGATACGCAACTCCGCGCGGTATTGCCGGTGCTGCAGCTGCCTCTTGATGATGGCGAACACCTCCTCCGACACCGAGAGGCGAGGCGCCGAGCTACCGGGAGCCGGGAGCTCCTGCAGCGAGCAGATCAACGCGAACTCCTCCTCGTCCATGCCGGTTTGCGAGTGCTTTCGGTGTACAGGTAAACACGAACCATTTGGGTTCCTGCTACAAATGTTTCACTGTACACAAAAGGAGGCTGTCACAGTGTAACTGGCATGTACACCATTTGCAGAAATTCCAAAAAAATGATTTATGAAGCTGCTTTCTTGTTCTTGTGGTAAATGGGAAAACGCAATAAATTACGGGACGCCTTGCTCTGCGGCAACCTTTCTAAAACGCCAAACGACGGCTCTAATGCCACTGGGACCGCCCGCTCTCCGAAGATGCTGCGCCTCAAGGGGCGTCCTCTGATGGCTCGCGCTTCAGACCTCAGCAGCGTCGAGCCATAAATAAATGATGCGGCTGTGTGCTGTCGCTTCTGCGAGCTTAATCCCGGAGGAACGACTCCAGCAGCGCAGGCACGTGCTGATGCGACTCGCAGCGGTGGATCTGGTTCTTGGACGGGTTCTGCGCCAGCTCGATGAAGTCGGCCATGAAGTCGGTCAGGATCTCCTTGCGCTGCTCCACGTTCGTCGCCAGCTTCACGTACAGCCGCGGCTGGCGGAGCTTGAAGCGCATGTAGCGGCTGAACTCGTAGCAGTACTGGCACGTGAACTGCGAGTTCGAGCACGACCAGGCCTTCACTTGCTGGCGAAGACGCGCGAAGTCCGAGTAGCGGCGCTGCACGCGGAAGTCCGGCTCGCGCGGCTCGCTGCTCGTCTCCGACAGACGGCTGGACGCCATCCGAGGGTTGTTGAGGTTCGTCGGCAGCCGAGAGTTGTAGTGGAACTGGTACACCTCCAGCTCGTAGTACGTCACGCCGTTGCGCACCACCGTGTCGTTGATCTCCAGGCGGTCGATGTTGGACAGGAACGACAGCGCGTACGTGGCCGTCGACCAGCGCAGCGGCTCCACGCGGACCGGCGTGAGCGGCGGCGCCTTCATGGCTATGGGCATCTCGCGGTGCGACGCCTTGCGCGCCAGGCGAGGGATCAGATGCAGCTGCAGCGGCGCGTGCTCCTGCTCTTCCAGCCCCGAGGCGGCAGCAGCAGCTTCAACCGGGTCAGCGACGGTCGGTTGCGGCATGGTGGGAGCAACTTCGTTGCTTTATCAGCGAGAAGATGAGAGACGACGACTTGACACCGACGGCGCACTTTCGATTATGACCAGGACGGCGACGGAGACCGACCCCGCAAGCCAAACCATCCTTTCAAAAGCGAATTTTGGCTGGTGGATTGTAAATCTGGTGGTCATTTGGGGCCGCCAAAAGCGCGTAATCCCCTAATCCAATCTTCCACGTGCGTGCGGCCCGTGCGCGCCGACCGACCGCTCATTCGGCCGCCAGGCGTGTGGGTGCGAGGGATTACGCACAGCTTGCGGCTTCAACCAGCCGCTTGTCCCTGCAGTTCCGACGTTCCCTCTCCGCCAATCGGCGCGTGAGTCAGTAAATGCTTGCGACGTGATTGGCCGAGCGAACTGCAAAAATGAAGAATGTTGCCGCTTTGGGTGATTGTGCGAGAGGTGGGGGACGGGTAAACAAGATCACTCGCAGACACAATATCGCATTTTCGGAGGTTTTGCTTTCATTTGGCGTCGAGAGACAGCATGCGTGGTGTCGCGCGAGCGATATATGAGCCGCCTTCTGGGATCTCCGAAGGCTCGGAAAGGCGAGGCCCGCCCGCTCGCCCGTCACCCGCTCGCTCGGGCCAAATCTCGAAGAAGCAGGTTGCGGCGGGTGATTGCGGCCGGCGGCTTTCTCTGCCATCCACTGGATGGGCATCAGTAAGTTTTTGTTGTTTGCGCCGCGCGGAAAGGACGGACCAACACTCCTGGGTCCGACGACGACGGCGACGACGACGGCAGCAGGCGGCCACAGGTTTCGCAAACGTGTGACAACGTTTGTGCGGGGGAGCGGGTCTTTGTTGGGTGGACTCGTTCCTGGACGTTGAGCTTCGGAAGTTTGAAGATGCCGCGCCCGAGGCCTTCCCCGAGCACATGCGAGTCTTTGCGGCGCTTTGCATTGCGGCACTGCTGCGCGGATGTCATCTGCCCTAGTCGTCTTCGCGGCAGCACTGCCATGGGTAATGCATGCTACTCACCTGGTGTTTCCGTTACTTCGACGCGGCTTGCGGTGGTGAAATCAGCGACTTTGAGGCCAGATACTGCTGCCAAACTTATGGACATTCCACGCGAAGCGATACAGAGACACGAATGGGTGCGTCTGGCTGCGGTGCTATAATGTGGCCAGAGGTGGCGGCGATCAATTCCGACCAGAGTGCTCGGTAGATTCGCGCGCTCGCGACTTGCAATATCCGGATACAGCGTCCAAGCGGCCCATGAATCTGTGCCTGGCGTGTTTTGAGTTTCGAATGACAGCGATCGGCCGCTCTTGCGGAGAGGTTGGAGGGCCATGTGTTTTCCCGAAACGATCCAACCCATACATGGGCAGGTCGGTTTGGGCGGATGCGAGGAGATGCCACAAGAGCCAACGATGGATCGGCGTGTTGGGATAACGTTGGCGTAGGCAGGCTCAAGAGCGGAAAGAAATGTGCAGGTTGCGCTTGACACGAGCGCACTTGATTGCGCCCCAGAGGCCGAAGGCATAATCAAACAAACGAAATGCATGTTGAACGGAGAATGATGCAAGCACTGCATTGCACTGTCACACATCGGGGCAAATTCGGAAGGATTTCCTAATTTGGTCACTGCGTGCCTCACTCGGCGGCACCTCGCATCAGATGCCGCTTTGCATCGAGTCAGTGAGTGAGCATCATCAAGTGGAAAAGCTTCGAGGGCGATGGCGCACACAGTGATGTGCTCTGGTGTATCGGCGGCGCAGGATGTGGTTGCTGGAGAGGGCGTCATTTGCGAGTGCATGGCAGCCTTGTGCAGAAGACGAGGTGCATTAAAGGCTCAGCTGGCGCGCATTTGGTGATTACCTGCTGCAGTCTGCTTGCAAGAGGCAATAAAGCTGTCAATTTCTATCGCTCAAAGATGAAGTTGCTCTGGTCGATGAAGATCGACATTCGTGCTTCATCCATATTTCCGAAAAAGCTTCCATTTCGGATTTCAAGGCGACAAATTTCGCTTCATCTTTCGCAAAAGACGACAAGTATATTATGTCATTTTAAGAAGATGGTACACTTTGCTTTAGAAGAATATCGAAGTTTCGCTTGCTGACGATGAAAACACGGAAATTACAATTGTATGCCATTCACAGCTCTATGCGTGATAAACGCAAACCATTCACGAACGAAATTGTCAGGCTATTAAAAGCCACAGATTTCTCTCGCAATCCTCATGTTGCTTGCAAAATAAAATAGTTTATATAGATCAAGGTTATAATGTTAAGGAAGTAATTGTCGTCTTCATTTGTTGAACTTGGGATATGGTTTCGTTGTGTTGCTCTTCATCGGGTGTTGAATGTCAGCCTGTTTTCCCAGGGGAGATTTGGCGCCGTTGACAGCCCAGCCGCTGAATTCGCTCTGCCAGCGCATTGAAGCTCTACAGCTGCGCAGAAGATCTGCCAGGTGGGGCAGAGACTCGGAGAATATGGCGCACCGCTGGTTCTTTGGTGAAGATGCAGTGACAAATCTATCCACACGTTTAATGCGGGAGTAGCCAATAACAATGGACGCCTAACGATAGCCCGAGAATGAGGTGGCGCTCCGCACCACGCTCCCTCACAGGATTCCTTTTCTATTTTGCCATTCAAAAACTGCGATCTTGCATCATTCGAGAAATTTTACCTCTTTCCATATTTTCGAGCACCCTATTTTTGATAAGTCCATCGAGGGTTGACTCCTGCGCATCAACCACTTCGCCTGGCATTTTCTCACGCAGGTCGCCCATCTGCTCGCCTTTCCATCTGATTGGACAATTAGCTCACGCTTCTCCCTCCGATTGGCCAATATGACGTAATGGCTCCTCCACGACCAGCGGTTTCGCCAAGCACCATCATTCCTCCAGCCATCCATCCGCTTCCATCATTGCTCTCTGTTCGACGGAGCCGCCCGCCCATTACCGCTTCTTCCTGGTCCTGCGACGATGGCTTCGCTCTCCGCAGCAACGCCCGTGCTCCTGTCCCCCCTGCATCTCGTGACCCCAGCTGGCGCCGTGGTCGTGACGCTCAATGGCGTCCCGGCGTCCCCTCCCACGCACGAAGACTCGGCCAAGCAGCGCCAACGCAGTCGCAGCGGCTCGTTCGTACCGGCTCAGCGCATGGAGTGCGTGCGCGTCTGCAAGAAGCTGCGGCGCGGAGGCCACTCGGTATTCGTGGTGAACGTGTACTTGCACCGCAGCACGGACCGCCGCCGCCTGTCGGACTGCGTGTACAAGCCCACGGCCGCCTCCACGTTCTCGCCCGAAGCCATGCGCGACTTCATGATGGCGGAGCGCGAGCCGGACTTCGTGGTGGAACACCGCTTCTCAGAATTCCTGCAGCTTCACGCGCAGATCGGGGCGCTTCTCGGGCCTTCGAACGCGCATCTCAAGACGTGCGCGGACTGCCAGGATGTGCTTCGCGTGCTGCTGAGCCGACAGCGCCAAACCTGGGCGATCAAACACGCGTTTCTGCGCAGCAAGGCTCGGTTTGGACTGCTTGCCTCCTTCGTGAACGACCTGCTGACGCTCACTGCGGGCGCGGGGGAGCGCACGACGAGCGGGAGCTTGGCGGAAGAGATGGTGGGAGTCGAGGGCGACTGCAGCGTGCAGGAGCAGGTCGCAGATCTGGTCCAGAACTTCCTCAAGCGCAGTTTCCAGCCTTCGCTCGGCATTATCTAAGAGACACGCGTCTCACTAGCAACAGCCACGGAGCCGAGACGGGCTTGCTAATGTACTTCCACGCATTTATTTCCCGTATTAATATGAATCCTACTATGGCATCACACCCGATATACGTGGCCCAGCCTTCGACCTGGTGCCGCCCACTACTGTGTGTCTTGTTCTACGCGGCCTCGTTCCCGACTGGGACCGGGTTGAAGAAGAAGTCGTGCACGAGCTGAGGGATGTGCGCCTGTCCGGCGCAAACGCCGCGGCTGTCGACCGCAGCGTGGCGGACAATGAGCTCCAGCACGTCGCACGAGAATTTGGTGAGCTTCCGCAAGGCTCGGTCCTCGCCCAGCAGGCGCAGCGTCAGCGCCTCCGGGTCCGTACTGCCAAATACGAAGAACTCCACCATCTCGGCGCAGAAGTGGCAGGGCTCCGCGTTGTGAGCCGACCACGCCGCGTCGTAGATGGCGCTGCGCAAGTCGCCGAACTCCTCCAGAGATCGGTCGGTTTGGTACGTGGGCTTTCGGGATCTGAAGTCGATTGGCGAAGACGCCTCGTCTGTGGGACTTGAGCTGCTGGCAGTGGCAGCGCCAGGCCCGCAGCTCGTCGGAGAGTCCAGGAAGACCTCGATCGTGTAGCGGGCCTTGCTGTCTCGCCCCGTGCGGCCGGAAACGCGGAGCGCGGTGACCTTCTTCAACTGCAGCAGCGAGCGGCGCCGAGCCGACAGCCACTCGGGCACGACAGCCACTGGCACCATCAGCTGCAGCCTCTTGCCCGTCGAGTCTGATAGATTCGGCAGCATCTCGGAGCTCTGATGCTGGGTAATACTGTGGTGGTTTGCTGGGAGCGAACTGTCACCGCTTGGGGGAGGTTGCGAGCGCTTGGCACATGCGCAAATGAGCGAGAGCGAGAGGAGACCCAGGGCTCGTTGACGACCAGTGGAGCGTCTTTGACGCCATGTGCTCAGCCCTGGCAGTGGCACGCGGGAGGCGCAGGACACATCGAGGCGGACCGGGCATCCAATCTCGAGGAATGATGAGGGAGTTCAGACGCCGCCTGGCCAATCACTGCGTGCGAAAATCGCAAGTCAGATGTCTGACTTGACGAAGTTTTACAGCCACAGAAAGAGGCGTATACCCGGTGTATAATTGATCGCTTTTGAAGCGGATATCCCGGCGGACATCCCTGCCAAAAACTTAAAAAGGGTGGATAGCGACATTGCAGACCTGGTCGGTAAGCGTTGCCGCAGAAGGTGGGCGAATCGCAAAATCGAGCGCCTTTGTCGCCACGTGCCATGTTGAAGCTGGAAACCACGCCGCGGCATTGGGCGCGAGAGGTGCGGCAAACAACCACGCCCTATGAATCTCATGCTCGCCGGTTCTTTGGCCTGTCCTGCAACTCTTCCTGAAGCATGCCAATGTGGCAATTGCATTCGATTCTTTCAGCATACATAGTCCTTGTATACAAACCTCAAGTTTTGCGTTGCATTAAAATAGGGAAGCGTGTCTCACCACGCAACGATTCTCCGTGGTTTGTTGTCCAACACTTTTAAGTAATACTCCGCTACGCCTGCTTGGGCGTCGATATGCACTCCCTCCAGCTGCGTTTGCTGGTCACGCGGCGTCGCTGGGCTCTGGCGTCGCCTCGAACAAGAACTTGTGCACGAGCGGCGGGATGTGCGTCTGTCCTGCGCAGGCGCCCCGCCCCTCCGTGAAGGAATGCTGGACAGTGAGCGCCAGCAAGTCGGTGACGAACTTGGAGAGCCTGCGGGCCACTCGCTCTTGGCCGAGTAGTCGCAGAGTCATGGAATCCGGGTTCGGCCCGAAGACGATGAAGTTGAGCAGATCCGCGCAGAACTCGCAGGCGTCCCCGCGGTGCGCCGTGTGAACGATCTTGTATACTTGGTCACGCAGGTCGGTAAACTCCCCCACGCTCTTTCCGTTTCGAACGGCAGGTCTTCTCGGTCTGTCACTGGAGGTCGGCAGCTCCTCACTCCTTCTGCTGCTTTCGGCGGTTGCCTCCTGCACGCGGTTCGAACTGGTGGCTGGGACCACGCAGCTATCCGGCGCGTCCGTGAAGATCTCGAGGGCGTAGCGCGCCTTATAGCCTTTCCCCGTACGGTCAGTCACGTGAACCGCGACGACCTTCTTGAGCTCCAGCAGGGAGCTTCGTCGGGCGGACACGGACGCCGGCTCCACCACAACGGGGGCAAGAGGCTGGAGCGTTGCTCCCCACGATGAGGATAGACTGGGCAACATGGCTCGTATTTGGCTAGCTCTTCTTCGACTGTGTTGGTGCCGCGCACAACTGAAAATGAAGAAGTTCGCGCCTGACAAACTTTGTCATGCGTGCGCATTCCACAGCATGCAGACTGGGGCAAAGAGAGCCAACGAGTGCACAGGTACACGCCAGGACGTCACGTGGGAATATTCCAGCGGTTGGGCTCCATGAACCATATCGCGGCCGTCCATCGCGAGGAGGCATCCAATCTGTTGCCATCTAATCTTTCAGATTAGATGACCTGTCCGGGAGTGGCAGTCGGTACTGTATTACGGAATGTACGGTACTGGAGATGTGGTTGGGCAATCAAAGTGTGATTCACACATGTTGGCATAATCACTGCAGTGCTTCGTATTGACACCGCATGCAGAGTATATTTTGTGTATAGCTGGAGCGTTTCCATACGTATACTATTTTGTCAAACTGTATATACCAGGGCACTATGGTCCAGCTCCCGTCAGTAGGATATTCCCAGATCCAGGCAATAACTTGGACGACCGAAACCTTCACTCAACCAAATGAACATGATGAGCGAGCAGCAGGACCTTCATCACAGGCATCACCTCGATGCTCCGAAGTGGCGAAGAAGTCGATTACCCCACCGCCCGCACTCACACCCACACCCCATCGGCATGATTACACGCGAGAGCGTTCTGCGCGTCTCGAAGTCCTGGGATCCGACAAGTACGGGGCTGCGTCGCGCTCGTGCCCAGGAGACATGAGCCTTCGAATGGGATCTCATCCCAGCACTGGAGCACGCTTGCAACAGCTACAAGGTCAGCGTAACTCTACGCGCATGGTGCTCCCGCACGACCTGCGCTATTGCGTTACCTGTCCGGGCCTTCACGGTCGGACTGCATTCTTCATCCGCTCCGAAATCTGCCATGCGTATGGGACTGCGACTTCCCACTGGAGAGGATGGAACGTGAGGCCTCCGTTGCTCTTGTTGCGTGGCTGGCAGCTCGCTCTGTTCTCCTGCGGTTAAGGACCAATAGCTTATGGAGTCACATGCGCAAACTGCTTCCGTCCTCTGGCTGCGGACGGAGGAGCGAGTGGCGGGCGGCGGACGTCGAGCCGCGATCGGTGACCGCTTGATGACCAGCTGGCGCGCCGTGCCGTATACCGGTGCACTGGATTCACAATCCCGCGACAAAGAGGAGCCGCGCGAAAGTATCTCCGGTCTGTCGACCGTGTCTTTTCGCCCGACCTTTTTATCCAGCGTTGCCTCGGAGGAGGAGGAGGAGGGAGGTCGCGTGTTGTCCGGTGCTTTGGCAGCCAACCACCAGTCCGCGGAGCTCCCCGCCACCTGCTCGCTGCCTATTAAAATCGCCTGCAGGCCACGCTGGAAAAGATAGGCTACTGCTGAGCCCTTTATGGCCGGTCTCCCGCTGTCGCCAGCGCTTCAGGCGGAACGCGACTCACTTGCCAAGCACTCGTCGACACCCGAAAGCAAATCCTGAATCCCCCTCCCTCCCAATATGTGACGGTCGAGGAGAATCTCGTCCCACTCTCGTCCGGCTCCTCCCTGCCTCGAATCCCGCCGCAGGGCTTGCACACCATTCGTTCGCCTGTCCTGACAGACTGCTGGGGTTGAAGCAGCGCGCCAGTCGCCGTCCGCCGCGTCGCATGTCCATCCACCACGCTGTCGTGCGGCCTCGGAACCAGCAGGAGCTTCTCTCTGCTCCACGTCATCGTCTGCAAGATTCGAGCGCGAGCGGACGCCACGTCTGAGTCACCGCGCGAATCTCTCCTTTGCCACCTAGTATCGCCAGCGGCAGTGGCTTCGTCAGGCTCGCCGTCGCCGGAGAAGCGAGGAGGGAGCAGAGAAGAGGCTCGCGGCCTCCGCCACGGCCGACTCTGTGCTCGGGCAGGGTTGCAGTTGCTCTCCTGTCTTTGCTGAGCGGAGGAGGCTTCACGAAGCACCGCGCATCAGCCAGCCGGTCGCTCATTCCCCGATTTGCGCCGACCCCAACAAGCATCTTATCCCATTCAGCAGTCTCGTCAACATGTTGCGCTCTCTCTCGATCCAGCCCGTGCTGCCCATCATGAGCGGCGACGCGTCGAACCACTCGCGTCCCGAGCCTGTGGCCGACGTCCTGGCCATCGCCGACCCGAGCAAAGGCATCAACGCCGTCATCGAGGTGTACTTCCGCGCGGCCACTGGTCCACAGCAGCCGCTGGCGGAGCGCCGTCCGGACTACGCGTTCAAGACCTCGTTCGCGGAGCTCAAGAAGCTGCGCTCGCGCATCCAGACGAGTGTGGGCCGCGGCGGCCACTGCGACCACTGCAAGCGCATGGCCATGTACATGGCCTACTGCTGGGAGCGACCGCGTCTGCTCTTGCCCTCCTGGCACGGCGGGATGTCGCTGCAGACGGACGCTCTGGCTGCGTTCCTCAACCAGTTGCTGTGCTTCTCGAGCGAGTTGGGACCCGAGAGCCACCCGGAGCTCGTGGGCATCGTGGCGCGCTTCCTGCAGCCGCACGAAGACGTGTAAAGCTCCTTCTATAGTGCCACGTAGTGACCGACGCACCGCGTCCTTCTGGGCTCGACTCGGTCGGGAACGGCCTCCTCTTGAAGAGAGGAAGCGGACCCGATTGTAGGAACGAGCGTACCCGCCTCGCACCCATCGACGGGTGAAGGAGATTGGGACGCCACGAGCTGAGTGTCCACTTTGCGAGCGTACCCGCCTCGCGTCGAGAACGAGCTCGTTCTCGACGCAGGAGATTGGGACGCCATGCTGCTCTCATGCAGATCTCTTGGACATCTTTCAGACTTGGACAGACGACGCCGGACAGAGGAGAGGGCCAAGGCAACTTGTGCTCGTCGTTTCACCCCTCGCAACGCACTCAAACACCAACCGGTCTATTAGCATAGTGGATCTGTTGCTGTTGGAATGCTGGAGCGCCAATACAATTCCCAATTTCAAACGGAAAGGGTAGTGAAACGTTGTCGTTTTCCCACTTTCTCACGCGCTTTCCGCTTCTCGGAGCTCTTGTGGCTGTGGAAGGAGGAAGCGACGCAGCATCTGCCGACTCTGGACGTGGCCGGAGCACCACGGCTCGCCTTCGACGATCACGGAGGATGCCATCAAGGCCGCCACATTGTTTACGAACCGCTCCAGCGAGCGCGCGACCTTGTCGGAGCTCCCCAGCAACCGCGTCACTACACCATTAGATCTCTTCTCCTTCGTGGCAGTGTACACCAGCATCTCCTTGCAGAACTCACAGTACGAAAACGTATGCGCCGAGCGCGTCACGCTATGCAGTGCGTCGCGAAAGGCGTCGAAGGCGACTAGCGTCTTGTCGAGGCGATACGCTGGTTCTCTATTTTCTTCGCGTCCTTCGCTCGGTTCAGAGTCCGCCATTTCGGTCTCTAGCCTCGTGTATACCTCGAGGGTGTACCACGCCGAGCCTTGGCGGCGTGTGGTCGATCTGGACACCGCAATGGCCTCGATATGGTGCAGAACCAATGGCAGTGCACGGTACTGGGTGATCGAGGAGGCTGACAGCAGCGTGGTCGTCTCTGGTGGCTGGCGCTTCGGCAAAGAACTGGAGCCGTCGTCTTGCAAGCTCGAAGGCGAATCGAGGGGTGCCGTTGTCGCGGTGCCGTCCGAGGACCCCGTCGTCGCTTGCATGTCTGACAAGCTAGCCAGGTGCTTCAGCCAGAGGTTGAAGCTGTGGATGCGAACGAGAAGATTCGGAAGTGACAGGTCTGCGGGTCCCCCGAGCCTCGAGAGACGGACATCCGGTTGAGAAGGATGTGATGAGCCGTTGACAAGGGAGCTGACCAGGATGCGAGCCGCATGACCATTGCAATGTACTGTACGAGTATGAGGCCGTCGATTGGATGAACGGATGTGTGTGTGGCGGCGCCGAGAGCCAGGAGATTGTTTAGATGCCGGGCGGCTGCCGTGCTGCTTGGCCCTGCGTCTGTTTGCGCCACCTCGAGGTCAAGAAGACCAACACTCGGTGTGGCGTTGACCAGTGAGTAAAACGCAGTGCTGCGGCCGCTAAAACGCAGTCTACAGAAGGATAAAGGCCTGTTGCACCGTGCTGGCTTTGACGCAGTTATTGACTCAACGTTTTGCTGACCTCTTGGTAAAATCAGCCTGCATGGCGCTAAATGACTGCGAGGCCCCTTCTCTCGTTGAAATTGTCGCGACTCGGTCAGCTCTCGAGATTGGATGAGTGGCGTTGGGATCCCACGGTATCGCACGTCCAGAACGTCTCGCTCTCTGCAGCATCGCCCTTCAGCGCATGAGTCACCGACGCTCTGGGCTTGGCTGTGACGTAAGACATGGCCAACCGAAAACGAGAGCATGCATCTCCATCATGAAGCAGAGGCAGACATAACCTTACTCAAGTCCACGAGTTGAAGTTCCTTGCTGCTATTGCGAGTGGCTTCAGCCACTTCAACATGCCCGTGGTAATCTTAGATGGAAAGAGTAGCGAAATGGCTACTGGTCGAGTCACTTCAACACGAAGTGATCATTCCGGCTGCTCTTGCGGCCCTAGAAATTGCCTCAGAAGGCCCCAGCACTGGAGTGCGCCGTAGCAGGACCGCTCTCCTTTGGCGGCCTGAAGACGGACATTCATACGTGCTATCTCGCGCACGAACCGCTCCACCGACTGCAGCGCCTTCTCCTCGCTCTCCTGATTCCCCGCTGCAGCTTTGGCCGCTTTCCCTTCTGCGACGCAACAGACTTTCACCGCCTTGCAGAACTCGCAATACGATAGCAAGTGCGTCACCTGCACCGCTCGAAGCAGCGCCAACCGCAGACTCTCAACGTCGCTGAGTTTCTTCTGGATACGATACGTCGGCTCATCTAGATCTGCAGCGTCTCTCGAACTCAACGCCAACGCTGTGGAAGTGGCCGGCGACGATGTGAAGACGTTCAGCACGCAGCAGGTCTCGTCTTCGTTGCACAGGATCTCCGCCACCGAAAGGCTTGTGATTTGGCTCAAGGTGCATGCAGTAGATGGCAGGCGGCCGTACAAATTGGCGGCGGCGGAAGAGGGCGGTCGAGGCACCAGCTTCGTCACTCCGAGCGGTCGCAGTTTCCCTCCAACCGAGTTGAAGTGGGCGTCGACATGGTTGCCGGTCGACGTCTCAGTGTTGGAGTTCATTCGGTGTGGACTTTGAGGTTGGGATGGTGTGAACGTTGTGACCTACTTGGAACCGAGCAGATTTGAGTTTGAAGTCGTGAAAGACACGAACGCAATGACTTAAGAGCGAAGGCGATAAGTGGTCGCAAGCGGTGTGGATGCCAGCCATGCACTGGGTCTTGTCTAAGGAAGCAGCACTATAGAGTCGCTGGAACCCATCATCGTCCAATCCTGGCGATTACATCAACTGGTGAAGGTCGTCTCGCAAAGGATGGGCGGCTGCTAGCGCGCATTGAAAGCGCTTCCTGACCGCAGAGACCGACGGCTCTCGGTGGGTCCCGATGAGATGAGGAGAGGACCAGTCATGACGACCAACACTCGCGGTCCCTGTGCGCCAAGCGGCGTTGCGTAATACACACCTCGTGCTCGGAGGGGGATGCGACCGAGCATGAGATGGCTGCCTCTTGATCTCCAGCAAGCACGGCGAAGGTCTTCCATGTAAAACGCAACGCAACGCTCACTTTCGCACAATAGATATTGTATTTCTGCCTGCATAGCAAGCAGCGCATTCAACCTGCGCTCTCAATAAAAAACTAATAGATAGTGGTGCTCTCTCACTGGACGAGCTTAGGCCGTGGGGTCGGACGCCTCGAACAGGAACTTGTACAGGTACCGAGGGAGCTTCTCCTGGCACGGACAAGCGTCCGCTTCGATGACTGGGCACGAGACGGCGAGCAGCAGCAGCGCCTCCACGAAGCGGTGCACTGCCTTGGTGCGCTGCTGCTGCGGGAGCATCCACGTCAACAGCGCTCCAGGCAGCACCGCGCCCAGCAGGAGGTAGCGAGCCACTTCGTTGCAAAAGGCGCAGTTGAGGAACGCGTGGGAGGACTGGCAGCACTCGTACAGGTCGTCCCGCAGCTTCACGAAGTCCGCGAACGTCTTCTCGATGTGG
>MBAC02003899.1:0-17053 GCA_001712635.2 Nothophytophthora sp. Chile5 | reverse complement strand
GGGTTGAACCAGTACATCCAGATCCAGTAGTTCGGGATCAGGTCCGCCAGGATGATGTTGCCGGAGAAGAGCAGGAAGAAGCTGACCGAGATGCCAGCCAGCGCCTGACCCACCGTGATGCTGGGAGACAGCGAGCTCAGCATCGTCATGTAGGCGCCGATGGCGTGCTGGAAGCAGACCAGCACCAGGTAGAACACGATGTACTTCTCGAACGTCCGCGTCAAGCCGCTCATGAAGTAGAAGAACGTGCCGAGCACGAACGACACGGCCAGGTTCACGGGGATCTGCACCACGCTCTCGGCGATCGCGTACGACGTCGTTCGGAAGAAGTTGCGAGGTCGCTGCTTGTAGAACACCCTGCGGAGCTGGAAGGCGATCGTGATCTGCTGCCAGGCCTGGCGCTGGAACAGCGCGATGCTGAAGAACACCATGCGCAGGTAGTACGTGGTGTTCACGTTGAAGTAGATCATGCCCAGCACGAAGCCCACGATCAGCGCTTCGAACATTTTCCCCCACAGCAACGGCGGATCTCTCAGCCAGACCATCTTCTGGCGGTTCAGCAGCAGCAACGTGCTGGGGACGAAGGCCAGACCGAACTCCGACTGCTGCTTCGAACGCGCCAAGTTCGCCACGCTCTTCGCCTTCTTGAAGTCCTCAGGATTATCGAACTGGTGCTCGTTGAAGCCCCTGCTGATGGCCTCGTGCGTCTTCCGGTAGATCTCCGACTGGAAGAACAGGTTGCTGAAGTCTTGCGACGAGACGGGCAGCGAGTTCATCTCCACGCTTCCGTTGGCGTAGCGTTGACCCCGTCCCGAAGTCACCTCGATCAGGAAGTCCGCGGGATCGACTCGAGGCGGACACGAGAAGCCCCGCGTCTGGAAGTAGTCCAGGATCTCCGTTCGTGGGCCGTGGTACACCATATGGCCCTCGTTGACCATGAGGATGTCGTCGAACATCTCCACCACCTCGGGCGTCGGCTGCAGCAGCGCCACCACTGCGGACCCACCCAGCGTCTTGCACCACAGCCGCAGCGACGTGATGATGTCGAAGGTGGCCGCACTATCCAGACCCGTCGAGATCTCATCACACAGGAACAGACTTTGGCCGCCGACCAGCACCTCGCCGACCGTCACTCGCTTGCGCTCGCCACCGCTCACGCCTCGAAGCAACGCATCACCCACGACGGTGTCGGCACATTCCTCGAGGCCCAGGATCTGGATGAACAACTCCGTTCGCAACGCCGCGATATCGCGCATCTCCGCCGGCTGGTCCTCCGGGAGCCCGTTCACGCACAAGTCGGCGAACTTGAACGTCTCGCGCACCGTGAGCGTGGGGATGTGGTTGTCCGTCTGGTCCACCAACCCCACCAGCTTGATCAGGTCGATCTCGTCGCCACGCAGACCGGAGTACAGGATCTCTCCACCAGTGGCAGTCTTCGCATTGTTCTGCAGTTTCCCCGCCAGCGCCTTGAGGAACGTGGACTTGCCGGCGCCAGGGTTGGCCAGGATCAGCGTCATGGAGCCAGGCTTGATGATGCCGCTCATCGGGTGCAGCGCATTCTTCGTCACCATCACCGGCTTCTTCCAGGGCGTGAAGATCTGCCTCATGTGCGACCCGACGGTGCCATGATCTTCGACTGTCGCCGGCACCTGCACCGAGAAGGACAGGTTCTCGAAGCGCACCTCGGGCGTGGGCAGCTGGATGTTCACCTTGCGCGAGAGGTGGTTGTACTTCTTGTAGAAGCGCTCCAAGCCGCCGTTGAGCATGGTCTCCAGGTTGTCGGCTCTCAACGTGCTGTAGCGACTGGCCGCGGTGTCTCCGCTGTGGTGCGTGTACGGGTCCTGCAGACTGCGGAAGTTGAGCGAGCGGTACACTTCGGGCACCTCCGCCGTCTCGGCGGCTTCCGGCTGCAGCAGCTTCATCTTGGCCTCGTCCTTGGACATGGCTCGGGCGTGGACGGCTCTCTGGGCGACGGTGGAGCCGAGCGGAGGGACTGGAGCGGACCGGAGGGCGGAGGCGGAGCTGGCTGGAGGTCTTGGCGGCAAATCGGAAAGTGAGGACTCGAAGCTTCGGGCGCAAGCAGGTTTGCAAGTTTCTGGATGGGAACTGATATTGACAGACACAAACTCGAGCATTTAGAACGGTTTGTTGAAGTTTTAGTATGTTCTAGTGCGATTTATTGCAGCCGAAGTGACGTTGCAAGTAGTTGAAGGGAGCAAATCCTTTAAGCGCGCTTAAGTTCGGGATTTGCACTCTCTGGGCCATAAACAGGCGGAAGGGGACATCCCCCGACACTTTGGCAACAGTGAGATCCTGTTACGTCTTGCAGAAAAAAGCCATGAAGGGGATTTTAAAGCGGGTTTATTCCGTCTGCTACGGTACGACGTCTGACCAAACCCGACAGAATAATACTATTAGCGGGTGATTGATGCGCTTAAATCCCTGCCAAACACCAAGAGGTTAGCAGAATCGTCAAGGAATTGTGTGTACAGTGGCAGACAGTGCGGACATTTAAGCGCCGAGCGCCACGTCAAGAAAACGAAGCGTGAAGGCACGGAGGGTTCAAGGGGGTGCTTCCCGACAGAAGCCTTCCGCTTCCTCCGTCGATCTGCACCTCACCACCTCGTCGTGAACGACGTGCACATGTAGGTCTGAGGCGACTCCGAATATGTTCGGGTGTGTCCTCTATCCTGTGACCAGGCATCTCGAACTTCAAGAAGGCGGTGGTGCGTTATTTAACGCCAGCGTCGGGATGGGCGACATGTGTCCATGTTCCAGTTCTCGTGCCTGCATTGTAAATTACCACCAAGCCTGCGCTTCCGCCTTCGGCTGGCAGGCTGGTCGGACTCCTTCATTTTCCAAACGTTCGTCGCGGCTGCACTTGGTCTATTTCTCCCCTTCACCATGCGGCTGGAGCTGCTGCCTGCGGACGTGATCGAGGCGATCTGCGGCTTCCTGCTGGGCTTCGACGCCTTCCACCTGTCTCACGTGAACGGCTGGTGGTTCTGCTTGCTGTCCGACGGCTCGTTCTGGTATCAACGGCGGCTGTACGGCCCAATCCCGGAGTCTCAGCAGCATCTGCTGCACACGTGGAAGCGACGCTACATGCAGGCGCGATCCATGCAGTTCCACGGCTTAAGCACTGACGACGATGACCACCTCTCGCAAGCCTCGTACACTTGCGTGGAGTATCCACCCCCGACGGATTGGGGCCAGTTTCGTCGCATGCACTTCGCCCTGCGTACGCTACACGAAGAGAGCTTCAGTTTCGACCTGTGGTTTTGTCTCTTGCCAATTACCAAGACACCGACCGTCGGACGATACGCTGGCGGTATCATCTTCGGACTGCAGTCTGAGGAGCGAGACGGTGGGCATTGGCCGCAATACCACCAGCAGTTCGTGGTGGTGGACTCCAAGTGCAACCTGTATTGCTCGGTGCTGGATTTCAAGAAGGTGGTGGCACAACGGCTGGAGGCCAATCGCTGGTACCATCTCGTGCTGACCTACGACCGTGATCGCCAGCATCAGGACGTATACGTCGATGGCATGAACGTCTGGTCTGAGGCGGGGACGCTGCATCGCGAGTGGCACCACCTTCTTCATGAGCAGGTCGGGACGGGATACGTGACGGCAGGCGGCGGTGACTTCCCGCACTCGGACTACGTCGGATGGTACGGCTTCCACGGTCTGTTGGATGAATTCCGCTTCTGGGCTGGAGCGTTGTCCGTTGACGACGTTTGGCAGCTATCTCGTGGAGGGGACCTGTCAGGGAAGAGGCTCAGGGGGTCCATGAAGTACCCAGGCCTCCGAGGGCCTAGGTCGCGGATCAATGCCGAGTTGGTACCGTGCACCCGGCCAGCGGAAGGCAGAGCCGTGCAGGTGGTAAAGTATCACTCGAAGGAGCACGTTACGACAGCACGCTCCCGGTCCAGCTCCCAGCGAAGCTGTGCTGCATTCGCGTGGTAAGAAGCCGTCGGACAAGTGGAAGCAGTGCCGTTGAGAGCCGTACGTTGAGCTGTAGTATGCCTGAATTTGAATGGTTGGTGTCAAATATGTGTATCGTACTATTGCCACGGTTTTGACGGTCGCAGCCAGGACGAACCTATTTAAATAGGACTAAAAGCAATGCTTATTTCTGCAGATCAACTGTGGGTGAAGGAAATACAATAAGCACGCGTGCATAAATACATGTACAGTTTGATCACTCAGCATTGAAGTTTGATGGGCTCCAGGTCTTCGTTTGCTGGAAAATTTGAGTTGATGCTCGGGTGAATTCGAGCATCCAACTACGAAGAAATCTACTGTGTGTGAGCGCATGCTGCCAACGCGTGCATGCATGAGTGTGCTGCTTGTGTTTATCATCCGTATCGCTACTTTATTTTCGTCATTGGAGAAGAATGCACTGACAGCAGCCATCGACTTTTGGACAAAAGTATATTCTCCAAAACTGACGGTAGTCGCCTGAATGAATTGTTAAAAATTCTACTGAGGTCCCATCACAGTTGCATCTTTTGGCAAGCTAAATATATATATTCTGAAACATTTGCAGCACAACTAAATCTATTCATAAATGCTATCTGGCTAAAACAGATGGGTAGGTCTAAAATGTCACCACCATTTTGGTACTTCAGAAAAGCAATTTTCTTACTCGGGTAATTTACTACTGCAGTATTTTAGAACCGTAATAAATTAGCAGCACGAGCTGAAGAATCACGCAAACCTTTTTTGTTCCGGCCTCTCCGTGTGGAGCAAGCGCGCAACGGAAAGCTTGAAGGAGACATCACGCGAGAAGGCGCGAGATGGGACGTTGAAGAATTGGCACGGAGAAATCCGCGGTCGCGCCTTTTCTTGGGTGCTCTAGGTTCGTTTTTGCGAGTGCGCGCGGCTGCACAGCTAGCTGATGCATGTGCATGCACGTGTTGTCGTACGCACACGCACCCAACGCTCCCAGGTGAGCTCGCAGCTCACGCACGAGCGGTCCGGAATAAAGTGCAATTCCACTCGCTCGAATCTCAAGGCGTGTGGTACCTGAAACTAAGAAGGAAAGGAGCGACGGCTCCTCACTGAAGACTCTCATTAACAGAAGTTGGCGTAGCAAAAGCTCCCTCCATGTCCGAGAAACCTGCGAGGGAATCGCTTCGCTTCTGCCTCGTCCAGTATCTTCACTTCATCGCTCGTGGTTGCGTCCACACAGCCCAAAACGATATCTTTTCCGAGTATTTTGGGTGCCAAAAGTGGGTCCACTGGTCGAAACTGCATAGAAGAGCCGATGTGCATGGGACAATGCAGCGTAGAGTCAGTCTTGGGTACCTCGTGTGAGAAATTTTGGGCTCTTCCTTTTGAGTCGCGCGAACTAGCGCGGGGAGAGCGACCGCCAACCCACCCACCAGCGTTGGCTGGGCCTTGTCTTCGCTGCACTTCACGCTGCTAGCTCCTGGGGCAACGACCGGCCTTGTCTTCGCTGCACTTCACGCTGCCAGCTCCTGAGGCCAGCACTTCCTGTATCCGGTCGTCTCTGCGCTGGCCTCTGCAAATGTGGCAGTGTGCTGCAGGAACGGATGAAATGCCTCAATTAACGTTTCCGGAACTGCCACAAATATACACGATCGCTCCAATGCAAAGGTCGCTCGACACTTCACAACGTACACTGCGTATTATTTCCGACTGGTGGTAGAGCACTGGCGCGATGAACGCCGAACTGCTGAGTGGGGAGCAAAACGTGATTGGCACCACAGCAGGTTGCCATCGACGGGATTACCTGCATTCAAATCGAAGTGTCTGACGAAAATTATGATTCACTGAAGCATCTATCCCCACTAGCTGCACGGGATGCGGCTTCGAGAGCACTATGGGTGAACGATCGTCTCTGATAGTTGGGATCAGCGCAAACTACTTCGTGAGATATGCGCTAGGAAAGCGAGTTCTGTCGCCTTGTTGAGCGAGCTTCCAAAGGCCAGCTTGACACGGCATGGAAGGAGGTCGACAGGCACCAGCAGCTCGGGCGGTTGCGTGACTTCGTTGGCGGTCTGTGGAAGGGCTTCTTCGCGCAGCGCAATCCTTCGACTTGCTCACGGTCTAGAGCTGCCGAATAGCTACCGCCCGGCGCGCATAGTCCTTCGCCACCACATAATACTGCTTGTGCGACTCAATTAAGACCCAGAATCTGCCTCAAGTGAGCTAATTGTGGTACGAGGTAGTGAGTTCTCATTGACGAAGTGCATGTAAAATATTAAAATATACACGCAATCAGCAAATGGATTGGAGAAGCAAGCTACCGCCTTCTGGGACAGAGTGGGAGATAGAGGGAAATGGCGTGGACGCGTCCGCTCGCCGCCACGACGAGGTGATAATTGTGCTCTCTACGATCTAATCGGTCGCCCCACCGCTGTGGCCATCGCTTGCCGTATTGAATCAAGCACCAATACTTTTGATGCGATGTAAATTTCATGGAATACAGTCGCCGATACAGCAACCCAAATTGATATCTTCGTCAAGTATATTTTGGGTATGCGTGGTGGATTCATCCACATAAATGCATAGAAAGGGCATTTGTGCAAGGGACGACACAGTGTAAAGTCAGCCTTGGGTTCCGGGAGGAGCGAATTTTGGGATACGATCCCCTTGCACTTCACGCATGGAGCTGCTGGTCCTTCCAATCTAGCAGGAGCTTGGCTCCCTGCATGCGGCTCTTGTGCGCACATGTCCAGACGCCGCAGCCGCGCAGGAAGGCTCTTCACACTCTCCTCCCAACGATCCTTGCGTGCTGGCCTCAACGATCCGCGACATGTTGGACAGTGCGTGTTCGTGTATCACACCCTCCCGCAGTTGGCGTGAGGCTCACGCTGGAGCTCACGATGGAGAACAAAGGGAGAGCGCTTGCCTCTTCGTCCAGATTCGCAACAGAGGTTGAGCGTGCTGCATCGCGAGGCTGCTGTATACTTGCATCCATTGGGGGTCGTCGCGTTCGTTTATTGTTGGGGAACCTATCTTCAAGCGCGCTCATTCTGTCGATCCGAAACGAGCTTCAACACCTCCCGATGAATTCCACGCCTGCTCGCTGATGCACATCACTACGACAGGGTCTCAGCCAATGGGGAGCGAACTGCGACGACGGGAATAAGACGTGACGGCGCATTCAAGCGGGCTTGAAACAAGTGGGACTTCGGCCGCTGGTCTCGCGCAATTGCGACGCAGGCTGAGCTGAAGCTGCAGCTACCGTGGAGTGATATGATAGGGCCTGCCACCGACACGGAGGACTCAACACCGAGTCACTTCGTGCTCACTATGGAGCAGACGGGCACATGGTCGTCCATTCGTTCAGTAGCTGCCTCGCCGCCAGTCGACGCAATGCCGAACTGCATCCTGAGTCGCCTGCTGGCGCCTTGACGACACTTGAGGATGAGGTCTCTGGCCTCCAACGGGTCCAGGCGGTTCAACTGCGCGAGCATCGCCATGCTGGAGCGGTAGATGTACGAGTGCGGCAGCTCGGCCTCGATGTGGTCGGCGACATCTGTCGCGTGTTCTGCCGTTGTCGAGTTCGGCGTGAGCGCACTCTCCGGCGGGTGAGACTCGACGTCGCGCGACGTTGTCCTCCCGATGCCATGAGCCATGACTGCTCGACCCGGCGCCTTGGAACCGGCGGTGGCCCACGCCAGCTTATTGCGAGCGCGGTACTCGGGGAAGTCGAGCAGCAAGCGCTCGTACAGCTCGTGATCCAGTCGGTAGAGCTGCGCCACGGTCAGAGCCACGCAGGTCTGGAGCCGCGCGATGCCGTAGAGCAGCGCCAGCTCGCCGAAGAACTCGCCGCGCTCGCGCGTGGTCTCCACCTTGTCGAACTTGACCACCACGCTGCCCTGCGCGATGAAGTACATGCTGCGGTCCACGTCGCCCGCCGTCACCACCTGCTCGCCCTCGGAGCACACCACGTACTGCAGACACACGAGCAGCGCGCGCAGGAAGGGCGGGTCCAGCACGCGGAAGGCCTCGACGCGTCCCGCGAAGGCCCGCAACGTCGCCAGCACCACGTCCTCGTACAGCGCTCGCGAAACGCCAGCCAAGGCGGCAAAGTCGTCGGCGCCGCGTCCGCGTTGCCACATGTGGGCGTAGTAGGCCTTGATCTGCCGCTTGAGACTCTTGGGGACCTCGTTCTGCACGAGATAGTGCTGCAACTCCGCCAGTCCCTGCTCGAAGCTGGCCTCACATCGAGCGCGCGAGTCCAGCAGCGCTCCTTGAGCGCCGACCAGCGCGCCGTAGATGTAGATGCTCCAGAACGTGATCACGATCTCGACCACCAGCTCCAGCGGGTTCATGGACAAGATGTCGCCGTAGAAGAGCGTGGTGATGCACTCCATCGAGAAGTAGAGCGAGCGGAGGTACTTGCGCCCAAGCGCCACGCTCTCGAGGAACCCGGCGGACGAGGTAGCTTCCGATAGAGCCCGCCCAGCCTCTTCTCCGCTGGCTGTGGCGACTGCAGGCGCGATGTAGGTGAGCATCCCCGAGGTCGAGAGCCACGACACCCCGTAGTGGTGCATCCCGAGCTCGCTAGTGGCGAACCAGAGGCAGGCCAGCAGATGACCCATGGTGAGGTACGACGCCAGCGCACGCAGGAAGCCGACCAGCGCCTCACTCACCTGCAGCTTGAGGTCATAGATCGCGTACTGCAGCAGCTCCTCGGACAGCGGCCCGATGCGCCAGGCGAAAAGCAGGCGGTTCAAGCGAAGCAGCCAGCGCGTGGTCCACAGCGCCCAATCGGCTGCTGCTACGGTGGACGGCGCGTACGCGAGTGGCACACGCACGTCCGTAGCCAACAGCAGCAGCTCCAGCGGCAGAATCGCCAAGATGTGGGTGCGTAGTGATGGGTCGGCTGCGAAGACGTGGCGCAGGCCGCCGTGGCTCGAACTGGCCGAGGTGGTAACGGCGCTGTGGTGCATGAGCGAGGCGTAGCGAACGCGATAGCCCACGTCGAGCAGACACAACAGGTCCAGCAGCACCTCGAGCCCCGCCCAGCCGCGAAGAGAGCCACCGCCCAATTCGCTCAGGTCGTGAGGGAAACACACCTTGAACGGCGTGACCACGAGGTTGTAGACTGCCGCCACGAGCATGAGGAGCTCCCACACCTTGCCCACCTTCTTGACAAACCCGATGAACTCGTTGGTCTCGATCTCGGAGGTCACAGCGACGAGCGTGCGTCGGCTCGGCAGCTGGAGGCGCGCAGCCAACGGGGTTGGGCGGCTATCGCTTGGTCGGCTCCGACGACGGAACGTGCCGAGCTGCAGAGGCCGACGACGCGTGGCTGGCATGACCTTCACCTTGCTGATGCCTTCGTGGTGGCTGGTCTCCTCCTCTGACTGGTCACGGTCTCTCCACCGACGATACTGACGATAGAGGCGCAGTTGGGTGGCGTACTGGGGGCGTTGGCATCTCTGTAGGACCTCGAAGTCGATGTCCCCGCCTCTCGTGTGCCGCTTGTGCGTCTCCGTGCTGTTGTCTTCGTCGCTTCGAACGCACTCAAAGAAGTCGCGTTCAAACAGCGGCAACGAGCGACACCGTCTCATGCGCCGCAGCGCAGACACCTGCTCGGATGCGACATAGTGGCGGTCTTGTGCTTGACCTCTATCAGTAGGAAGACGCCCCCCACGCGCCACAGCAGGCACGAACATGCGCGGCATCTTCACAGCGGTGTTCGGCTCGATGAGATACTGGGTGTTGGGCGGTGGAGCCATCCCGAAGAGCTGGATCTTCCTGTTGCGGCTTGCGTAGTCGTTCACCCGCACCGACCGCGACCGCGACCGCTGCAAGTGATTGGATTTATGTCGTGCAGGCTGGATCTGTTGCACTACGGTGGATGAGGCCGTCCGTGCTGCGTCGAGGTGCAGGAAGTCGTTCTCAGGTGGGATGACCGCATCCTGCAGCTCCGTCACGACGTGTTGCATCGCCGCCATCCGCCTGAAGCGCCCCCAGCTCTCGCTCTCCAAGTGACGGACAGTCTCGTCGGACAGACTGCTGCACACGTGTTTGTTGACGGGATTGAGATCGACGATGAATTGGCGCAAGCGAATGTCGGGCGACTTGTGGCTGGCGTGCTCAACGAGTGGGGTAAAGGTCCTCCCCTGGGTACTACGCCAGACACCGGAGTTGGAGCCTCGCCGCACCGAGTTGCTCAGCCGTAAACTCCTAGGTTTTGACTCCACCGCTGAGCCCGCCGATGAACGTCTCCCCAGCTTCTCGATAGCCGGATGGAAGCGCTTGACGCACGCGTCAGTCTTCATCAGGAGATACTTGGCCTTGATTTCTAAAGCCTGTAGCTCTGGGGACGCAAACGACCCCGCATCCACTACCGTTCGCGGCTGAATCAGTAGGTCAGCTCGAGCGGGGGTCGGCGTCACAGTAGCGCGTGATGCCGAGTCGTAGTGCAACAGTGGTGTAGCTACCAGTTTCGCTTTCGCTTTGGCGGCGGCTGTGACTGTCGCCGTCACGATATGCAAGCTGGCGGCGTCATGGCGCACCGCAAGCACACGCTTGGCTTTGCTTGCCGTTCGCAGACAGCTCTGCTGGTAGCGCTGTAGACGGTGGTAGACCCAGTCGAACACAGCGTGCAGTGCGTGCTTCTGTACTTGGCTGTCGGACGAGTCGCCGCTGGCCGTCCAGAGCTCTTGCCAGTCGTGCTTCGACACGTGCAGCACCTCGCAGGACGTGGTAGCACGCACGGTCGCGAGGCGGCGCTGGTCCGGAAGGAAGAACGCGACTTCGCCGAACAACGCACCTTCCATGAGCAAAGCCACGCTTGCCACCGACTTGGTCCAGAAGACAGCAGCCAGGCCTTTGCGTAGAATGCACAGGCGGTTGGGGAAGGTTCCTTCCACCAGGATGTTGTCGCCAGGGATGAAGAGCTCGGACTGCAGACGCAACGCGAGATGGTTGATCTGTGACGACGTGAGGAGGTGGCTGATGGGGAGTCTGGCGATGGGTTGGCCGTAGATCTCCAGCATGAGCTGGAGGCGGAGATTGGCCGACAGATCGTGCACCACATGGTGCAAGCCATGACCTTCCGTGTGCTCGAACTGGACGCGGAAGAAGAAGCCCACGCGCGCTCGCAACGTTTCGGGAAGAGCATGCTCCTTGGCGAAGCTCTCGAAACTCGCGATGCGGTTCTTGTACTCCTTTGTTTCCTTGCCGAGTTCGAGGATGAGTTCCGAGATCTCGCCGACGATGTGGCCCATGACAAAGGTGCAGCCGAGGCAGGTGAAGGCAGTCCAGAGCGTGCCAGCAGTGCCGCGGGGGACAATTTCGCGCGAGCCGACCAGTAGGAGCGTCGTGATGGCCCAGTAGAAGGTCTTGGCATAGAGGATGGGCATGGCATGGTCATACTCGTGCAGCAAATGGTCGTGGTTGAGCCAGCACTGCTCGTTGTGCTCGCATTCGAGCTCGGAGATCCAGATGAAGACGCAGCCGACACAGTGCGCCACGAGCACAAGGACGATCATGAGCTTGATGGGGCCCAGGTAGGCCGACACATGCCTCGACGCGAAATGCTGCTGCACCTGTACGATAACGTCGTCCAAGTAGACCCAGAGGTCGACGCAACGAACCAGTCGCGGCAGGCGGCAAAGACTGACGATCAGCGACCCGCTTGCGGCCGGCACGTACAGCGGCAACGAGGCCAGCAGGTCCCACTTGAAGGTCGAGCTACGTCGGTAGCGCAGGTCAACCTCCTTTCGCTCCACCAGGTTGTGGAAGCCCACTTCCGAGCAGCCGAAGTAGTAGAGACGCAGATAGATGTCCAGCGCGAAGTAGAGGTCGCAGCTCAAATCGGCGACCCACACGGCAGTGTTGACGGCGCTGGAAAAGTGCAGGTGCGAGTGTAAGCCGATGCGGAAGATGACGAAGAAGGCGTTGTACACGTTCCAGAAGGTGACACCAGCGTTCCAGACGTTGGTGAACGTGGTGCGCGTTGCGTACACATCGCGACTGGCCTGCCGACCAGCGACGCCGCTACTGTCACCGACCACACCGATGGCACTTTCCCGCTGGTAGAACAGACTGGGCGTGTGCATCATGTGCGGTTGCAGCTTGAGCTTCTCGAGGTTGCGCACGACGCGCCTCAACATGGTTTGCTCCTCGGCCCAGAGCGCTTGGGCTTCCGTCTTCATGTCGCGTAGATCGTCGGCGAACTTGAGCTGGATGATCTCGAACTGTTCGCGGGTCATGACGGACGCATGGATGGGCGAGGCCGCCATCAGCGTGACGGAGTGAGCGCGCTTCGCCAGAAACTCGTTCACGCCGTAGCAGTCGCCTTCGTGGAGTGCGCGCACCGGCACCTTGTGCGAGTGGAAGAAGACGTTCACTTTGCTGCCATGCAGCAGCACGAGGAACTCGCGACAGATGTCGCCCTGGAGGTAAATGGCCTCTCCATTCTGATAACTGCAGTGGCGAAACTTGCCCGTGACTTCTTGGAGGAACTCGATGCTGGCCGAGTCGAAGAGAGCCACGCTCTTGACGGCATCGGAGTGAAGCAGCGACGAGATCTGGTAGCAGAGTTGGTCGGGGAGATTCGACAGTAGCTGCGACTCGTAGGCTTCCTTACGCCCCGTGAAATGGTGGTGGTAGAAGCGTCGGATCTCGGCGCTCAGCTTCTCGGAGATGGCCATGCGCTCCATGATGCTGTTGACTGTATTGAGCCGCTCGATGTGATGGTGACGCGGCGCTAACACATTCGCGATTGTGCTGGACATGGCGCCCACCACGCCGAAATTGATGATGCCGCCCACGAAGATCCACAACGCAGCAAAGTAGCTCTCGGCAGTGGAAAAGGCCACGATATCACCGTAACCTACGGCTGTGAGTGTCACCACCGCCCAGTAGACGGCCCGCAGGTAGGCAAAGGAGCCTTGGTACTCTGAGGCGCCGTCTTCCACCGGAACGACGACGCCGACTTCCACCGGGAAGACGGCGCCGACGTTAGCGTAGCAGTCAAATTTGACCCACGAGCAGTTCTGGAACTGAGTAGCTTGTCGAAGACACTCCGCGCGAGTGAGCTCCTGCATAGCAGTGATGTCCCCACCGGCGGATTGAGTTTCCAGTGGCAGCCACGCCATCTCGAACCAAGCACAGCCGACAAAGTGCAGCATGAGCGTAACGCCGAGCAGCAGCGAGACGACGAGATGCAGTTTGGAGCTCACGCCGTAGAAATCACTGAGCTCTTGAAGCAACTCCGGGATGAAGCGCATCCGCAGCAAGCGAAGCATGCGGAAGTACCAGGAATACGACCGGCTTGCACCTGATAGGGATTCCAGCACAAGTCCAACCGGTAGCCACGCGAGCAGGTCAAGGGAGAGCCCGTTGGCTCGGTAGGCTGCGAAGATGAGGTCAGAGTCCGCTACATTCAGCATCGCGATCGGATCCAAGTAAGCCAGATAGTGCGCGTGTAGTATGATGTCGGCCCCGAAGAAGACCTCGACGAGTAGCGTCAGCACGTATCGCGTGTCGAACTCGTCCTGAGCGACGAGCATGTGTTCTTC
Organism: Nothophytophthora sp. Chile5; assembly: GCA_001712635.2. Lineage (NCBI taxonomy): Eukaryota > Oomycota > Peronosporomycetes > Peronosporales > Peronosporaceae > Nothophytophthora > Nothophytophthora sp. Chile5. The sequence goes on along the minus strand of MBAC02003899.1, from coordinate 3,536 downwards.
GCCGGTCATCAAGATAAACACGGCATAGTAAGGGACCTCGAAGGCCACGTAAATGACGGCCAGCAAGCGCACCGTGTCCCAGCGCACACGGAAGAGTGAGCCTGGTAGACGCCAGGTCAAGCTCCCCCTCGCCTCTAAAGAGCTAGACCCGTCGGAGATCAGGTCGAGTCCGCTCATTCTTCTGACGTCGCCGTCGTTGCCACCACGCAGCCCCAGCAACTCCTTGGTCTTGCGTAGCTGCGTCGAGTACTTCTCGAGTGTCTGTTTCATTTGAGCCCGCACCGCGACTTCCCTCCCCCGATAGAAGCGGGTGAGCGCCTCATCGAACTTGGTCTTTGCGAGCACATAGAGCTCACAGAAGGTCTTCGCGACAGCCTTCTCCTCATACTTCTCCGGAAAGAGCAGACAGCTGTCGGCGAAAAAGTCCCCGGTTTGACACTCTGTGGGGTTCGAGCCGTTGAAAGCCGAGAGCACCACCTTGCCGCGGATGATGAAGAACATCTGGGCGTTGATTTTGGGCTCGATGATCTGGTCAGCCGGTGAGTACACGCGTCGAACAAGCGCGAGCGCCAGCAGGTTAATGAACTCGATGCTCTCCTTCATGAGGAAGCACACCTGCTTGACGCGGCTGGCCTTGAGCGTGGCGATGACCTTGGACTGCAGATGCTTGGGCATCAGGTGCAGCGCTTCCTCACTGTCCAGACTGTGATGTGTGTTCCACAAGTAGCTGAAGTACGCGATCACTTGATGACGCACCACACGCGGGATATTCTGCGAGTGCATGTACTCTCGAGCGTTATCCACGTGCGCCGAGTAGGCTGCGTACCTTGAGTTGCGATGGCGGAAGATGAACAGGAAGGTCGCCAGCAACGACGAGCTGAAGAGCGCGCCCACAAGCTGCACGACCACGGCGTAGAGCGTCTCGGCATTCGACACGGGTGTGACATCGTCGTAACCCAGCAGCACCATCGTTCGGGACGCCCAGTACAGCGTGCGGCCATACTTCCGCGCGGCGGACGCGCCCATCAGCTGATCCCGGATGACCCAACTCGACTCGATGCTCGGGTCGCAGGCGGCGAGGGAGATGCCGCACTGCGCGTGCGCAAGGAACATATATCCGCAGGCCACCCAATGACACATCCCCGCACACAGGCCGATGTTGGCCACGAGGCTGTTAATACCCGTGGAAGAGAGAAGCTGCACCCATGCGCGGTCCGAGTAGATCTTGGCGATGCGTGTGAAGCAATGGCGCAGTCGATAGATGCGGCACAACTTGGTGAAACGTGTCAAGTGTAATGTGTTGAAGGCGCCGGATGCGTAAGGCAGCAGCTCCAACGGCACGAGCGCCACCATTTCCAGTACGAGCTCCCAGTTGCGCGCCAGCATGTAGCTCTGTTGCAGAGCGCTGGCGTCATCCGCCGGGATAGCAGAGGCACGTCCAATGGTGGCTAGCGTCCACTTGGTTTTGCCTTGACGCAGCCCCGTGGTGCTCGCGCGCTTGGGTGCCTGGAGACGCGTGGCGTCTCTCGCGAGTTTCTTGCCCATCTCGAAGCTCACAGAGGCGGAAAGGCGCGAGTACTCGTCCTTCCACTCGCTGTAGAAGCTCGCGAACTCGAACAGTCCGATGACATCGACGACTGCGTCCAAGCCGACGAAGACACTGAGCTCCGGCGTCCAGCGATGGGCGTCGGGCGCCTGCAAGGGGTCGTAGAGGAAGCCGAGGCGGAAGGGCACGGTAAGGAACACATAGAGCACGGCAAAGAAGCTCACGGCCAGGCCGATGCTCTGCCGAGTGATCCAGGACAGCCGTTTGTAACACCTTGTTAGCGGCCGAAACACCGTGCGGGTGAAGCGCCGCCAGGAGCGCGAGAGCGAGCGCGCGGGTCGAGAGACGTGGCTGGAGGCTGGCGGGTCCGTGGCATGCGAGACCGGCAGGTCCCCGGGTGCGTCGTCGCTGGCGGCCACGTACACTTTGCCCCGGGACATGGAGGCTCCGGTTTGGTGGGCGGTGACGTTTGCTCGGTGCCGACATCCAAGTTGAACTGGCGGCGAAACGTCAGTGCAGGAGTGTATGTATGTGTCGGCCACATTATTTGGCAGTTTGAAAAGAATGATTTTGAAAATTACCGCTCGATATCCATCGTAGCCAGGTTTAGTATCGATAGGTTTATTTAGCATTCTTTTATGTTGTTGGCTCAAATGAAACCAACCGTTTCTAAAAGACAAAGAGAGATATCAACAATGCAAATACGAGTAACGGAGCATTGTGCTCGTCAAGCTGCTCAAGGAAGGGGACGCCTTGTCCTCCGTATGCCATCTTATTGCACACCACAACAACGTCCTGGACACCAAAAAACACCAACAAATATTTAGTTTATCGAGTACCAGTTTCCATACCGTATCAGTCAAACGAACCGGAAATGCCTTCAATACCGGTCTCTTATATTCGGTACATCCGACATGTCGGTATTTTCGTACTTTGCTATCAAGCTGCTGGCGAAGTGATCTCGTTCGATGACATCGATTTGGTGGCTGCTACTCCGTGGAGGCGGAAGACATAGAAACACGGAACCGCTGGCGAAGAGCTCGAAACCACAATCCACCCCATTCAAGTCAGATGGCAGAGCTGACGCACGGAGGTGTGTGTGAAGACCAGGCCTTGATCACCAACGAGCACGCCAGCCTCGGTGAAGTTGGTTTCTGAATTGCCGATCCGGAGCAACCAATCCGAACGAGGGGGTCACGAAGAGAGCGACGGGTGGTGGGCATTTGTGGCGTCCATCGCTGAGGCTTTGCGCTTTAGCTGACGTTCTTCTTGCCTCATTCAAGTGCTATGAATTCCTCTCCTAAAGGATCGCAATTTCTCGCCGCGAACCGATGGCGTGCTCGTTACACACGATCGCACCTCATCTAAACTTCAACCTGAAGCCATTCGCCTCGTACCGCCGCAATATGAGCTTTTCACCTCAAATATTGGACGGGTGGGTGGGTGGAACAGATGGGCGGGCAAAACCCAAGTGCAACCTGGACGAAAGCAAGAGATTCGATACCTTCGATCTTTGATACGACATGAAATCTTGCCCCCCAACTGATACGACCAATTGCTCACAACGCTCCCTGTGAGACCCAATATAATGGTACCTGTAGAGACGCGAAACATGGAAACCGACGAAAAGTCGTAAAGCCACGCGCAATCGCATCTTCGTCTGTACCGTGATGTTTGCACCATGTTTCCCTTCCACGGCTGCCGATTCCCCTCTCGATCTCTCGGTGTCTCCGTTGCAATCATTCCACATCGCTCCTGAAAGCCGATCTTTCCGCCCGCAAAACCGCCCGCCCCCTTCCTTTCATTCCGCAGTCGCGCGTCCAAGGCCCAAGAGACTTGTGCTCTTCACCTCCAAGCAGCAACCCCCCGCACCCGCCTGACGTCACCATGGCCGAAGAAGCCGCCCCCGCGGCGTCGCCCAACAAGGTGGCGCAGAAACTCTCCTCGGCGCAGCTCACGGACGCCAAGCTCGCGGGCTTCCCGCAGTTCA
>MBAC02003894.1:0-11350 GCA_001712635.2 Nothophytophthora sp. Chile5 | reverse complement strand
CCTGAAGCTTGGATTTTGCCGCGAAAAATCGTGGGACAACAAGTGGCTCCGGCCTCCGAGCCAAGTATAACTACTTCTGGTCAGCTTGGCGAGGGAGAAGCGGAGATCCCAGTGAGTAACGTGAGGTTCCAGTGCGCCAACCTCTTCGGCGGAAGAAGCGAGTTCTGGAACCCGGCTGCGAATGTAGACGCGGCAGTAGCCAGCTGCGTGCAGCAACTGTTCATGGCATGCGCCATGGAGGGCGGGCCCGTGTTCTCCAGCATCAGCATAAGGACGTGGACGCAGGTGGGTGGACTGGGGTCAAGTGGCAACGCAAGGTTGGGAGAAGAATGTGGCTGAAAAGGGTCAAGTTTTTGAAAAAGTAAATCTAGCGATGCTTTTATTTCGTTTTTCCCAGAATCCCTGCAACGGAGTGCAAAATACTGGTTCGGCCGTAAAATACGCCGGTTTCGAATCAGTACTGCCGGGTTCTGTGGTTTAAAGTGTAACTCAGGCCGTTTTGATTGGTTGGTTTCCAGGTTTTTGTAACGGAAGCAAATCACGAAACCGAACCAAACCAGGCTGGTTGGTCCAGTATTTTTGAGTCGGATTGATGTCATGAACCATCAGGCTGGTTTGGTTTGTCGAGAATCCCGTTAATTTTTACGCGCACAATTTCAGTTTTCGTCCCCGAGATTGTGTGTGACTTCACGGTTGTGACGAAGCAGCTCAGAATCTGGACAGGGGTAGGGCGTCGCCATTTGCTGCAAGGCAAGCTCACCAATCTGTCCGTCCTCTCGCTCCTCCCCCTCCCACGCACGCCAGTAGACGCATGCCTGCATGTTTTAATAGCTAGGTACGATTGAAAAACCTAGTTTCTATTCGAAAGCTGGTGTTTGCACCTGCCATTTTGCATATTGTGGTCAAATCCGTTGCATGCGCGGTACCCCCCGGTTATGTTAGGTTTTGCGAGGAAATATATTTTCCATCCCACGAAATGGCTCTTTTGCCAACTTGGCGTGCGTGCTCACAGTTGCCTATTTGCGCGAAAGCTGAAAGTGCAAGCAAAGCGAAAGCGAAAGCGAAAGCCAACAAGACAGATCGCACATTTGCATTGCAGCTCCTTCGCTCGAGCTGCTCGCTAAGTAAATCTAGATTAGCTAACCGAAGATCCCCGAGCTCCTCGCTAAACCATGGGCATCGAGGGGCTCAACCCGGCGGCGGAGTCGCCGCGCGCCGAGATGCTGGTGGATCCCAAGGCCCCGGGGCCCTTCGCGGGACTCCAGGCGCCCGAGCTGGAGGACGAGGAGTCGGCGCTGCGTCGGCGCACGTCCATCCCGCCCACCTTCGCGTTCGGCGCGGACTCGGAGCGCGGCGAAACGGACATCGAGGTGGCGGAGCGACGCTGGCGCTCCTTCGACTGCAGTCAGAGCGTGGAGCCGGCGCGACTGGCGCTGCTCACGGCGCGCATCCAGCAGGAGAGCGAGCAGGTGCTGCGACGCAAGGCGCGACTCGGGCGGCGGCGCGAGCTGCTGCGCGGTGTGGGCGCGATGTTCAGCAGCAGCAGGCGCGAGCAGGTGACGCTGCTGCAGATGCAGCTGGTGGCCGAGGTGGCGCGCGGCAAGCGATCGCTCGTGGTGCTCAACGACATGAAGACGCTGGCGATGGCGCTGCCGGACGAGGACGCGGATGGCTCCCATCGGCGCGGCAGCTTCGCCGCCTCCATCGACGGCAGCACGCAGACGCTGCTGGATGGGATCGAGCACTCGGACCGCGTGTTGTCCGAAGACTGTCTGCACCACGTGCTGCAGCTGCAGGCGCAGTTCCTGCAGCGACTGGTGGCGATGCACGCGCAGAAGCAGTTCCACGTGTCGAAGGTCCACGGCCTGGCGGCTGCCACCTCCATGCAGCAGTTCCTGGGTGAGTTCGTGCGTCCCGACGGCGCGCGCCGTGTGCCCGTGGGGATGGATGAGCCCACCGCGGCACTCGTGCGCTTCGAGAAGCTGGTGAACCGCCACCACCTGCTGCGTCCCGAGCTGAAGAAGGCGCTGGACGAAGTGTGTCTGGACACCATGAAGGCCTTCACGCGCGCCAGCAGCGAGCCGCAGTCGGCGTCCGTGTTCGACGACCGCAACCCGCGCGACGTGATGCAGTCGCTGGTGCGTGAGCTCGTGGATGCCCTCGCCGTCGAGGCGCAAGTGTCCCACGCGCACCGGCCCATTCTGCACTCGTTCGTGGAGCAGATGGTGTTCAGTCGCCTGGCGTGTGCCTGCTACCGCGGCACGTCCACGGATCTGGACGAGCTGAACGCGGCGTGGCGCGAGCAAGCGGCCAAGGCGCGCGCGCTGCGGCTGGATCAAGTGGGCCTTCCCGTCGACGTGCCGATGGAGGGCGAGGAGGCCCAGCAGCAGTTGTTCGCCGCCTCGATCGCCGCCTTCAACCGCATGCCGCACCTGGTGCCGTCCAGCGTGCTGGTCGCCTTCATGCAGGCCGTGTGCACGCTGTACCGCGAGGCCAAGGAGGCGCTGGGTCTGGAGAGCAGCTGCATCTCGGCCGACGTGCTGCTGCCGCTGCTGGTGTTCGTGCTGAGCCGCTGCGAGCTGCCGCACTTGCACTCGCAGGTGTTCCTCATGGAGCAGTACGCCATCGACGAGTCGCAGGACGGCTCGGAGGCCGCCTACTACCTGGCGTGTCTGCAGGCCGCCATGGGCTACATCACGGGCAAGGTCGAGGACGACGAGGCCAACCAGTCGCATGTGGAGTGAGTGAGGAGCGGAGTTCATGTATGGACAGCGTGAGAGATTATTTAATGAAATGTAAGAAAGCAACATGGTAACCAGCGCTGCTTCTCGCGTTTGCGTTCCCTCGGCTGACTGCGAAGGTCTGCAAAACGGTAGTGAAGGATATATGTTTCGGTCTAATGTGTACTAGTGGAGATTTATCTGCTGCTACTGGAGGGACTGGATCCAATGCCGCACGTTGGCGACGGAGCTGTCGAGGTCGAGGGCGCCGCAGCGCTGCAGCCAGGGCGACTGCAGCAGCTCGTCGGCCGAGGCGCGCTCCAGCGGGTTCTTGCGCAGACACTGCTGCAGGAAGTCGCAGAGCTCGGGCGAGAAGTAGCGCGGCGAGAGCGCGGGCGGCGGCGCCTCCAGCACGCTCTGCAGCATCTCGATGCACGTCTGGTGCTTCGGGTACGGGTACACGCCCGTGGCGGCCTCCATGAGCACGAGGCCGAGGCTCCAGATGTCCGAGCTGTAGCTGTACTCCGCGTGCTGGATCCGCTCCGGCGACATGTAGCGGAACGTGCCCACGAACGTGCCGCACATGGCTGCCAAATGCCACACAATCGTCAGCAAGAGAGTCAGGAAACCCGAGGAAGATCGCAGAAGGAACAGCCATGCAGCCAAGTAGCCACAATGCCAATAAGCCAGCCTAGCCTTACCGAGAGAGGTGCCGAGTTCCGAGGCGATGCCGAAGTCCGAGAGCTTGACGCGGCCCTGGCTGTTGAGCAGGATGTTGGGCGGCTTGATGTCGCGATGCACGCGCTTGTTGGCTTTGAGGTAGGCCAGCGCGTGCAGGATCTGGAAGGCCACACTGGCCAGCACGCGCTCCGGGATGGTGCCGAGCTGGTGGATGACGTTCTCCAGCGAGCCGCCGTCCATGTACTCGAGCGCGAGCACCACCGCTCCGTCCCGCAAAAAGGCGCCGAAGAAAGTGACGAGACTCGCGCAATGCGCGTCGAAGAGCGCGTTGATCTCGCGGATGATCTGCTCGCGCTTGGTCTTGTCGAACATGTTGATCATCTTGAGTGCCAGCGGCGTGTTGGTCGGGCGGTGGCGCGAGCGCAGCACGCAGCCGCTGGCGCCGCGGCCGATCACTTGGCCTCCCCACTCGAGCTCCTCCGGCACGACACTGAAGGCGCGACCCGTGCCTTTGCGCACGACGCCCGTGGACGTGATGGCGTACGTGCCCTTGACGTAGGCGCCGGCGCCGGCGATGAACGAGTTCTCGAGGTTGTTCATGGCGTCGTGCGAGCGAAGCCAGTCGGCGCTTGGTGGCTGGACTGACGGATCGAGATCTGCAGAGGCCGCGTCGCTTCCCGGTGCCCTCGACGACTCAAAGGTCTCAACAAGAGCATCCCGTCGCGCGCGCGCTCTCTCTCTCCACTGGTCTCTTCGTCGTTGACAAACGTTTCGCGGAGGGCGGAAGAAAGGAAGAAGATCCAGCAGGAGCGACGCCGCTAACTGGATGGCTGGTATTAATACAGACGTCTCAACGCAACGGCCAGGCCCTGGCGAGTCGACTGTGTGACTGCGTCATGGCCCATGCATCCACTTGCAGATGAAGGAGGTTACACGCTGGACTTGAAGCAGGTTGAAGCAGCACACGCAAGAAGAAAGGAAGGCAAGGTGGCTGCAGTCGTGCGTCCGCTGCAGGCGTGCGTCAGCTCCAAGTGATCTGACGAGTTCTGGACGTCCCGTGTCCAGCAGGACTGACACATCAAGTGGCAGGACGGGGCTCGAAGCCTCAACGAGCAAGACGAACTACTTCAACAAGCCGAGCTGCAGACGCCGAGACCAAGGCGGCAACTGCAACATCAGAATCGACGACGGACGGACGGGGAGAATGGGCTCAACGGCAACGGAGAATGGAGACTAGGCCCAATGCCCGTCGCGTTATCTTTAGCTAGCGTCGCGCTACTGGCAGATGAGGCTTCTTCGCCGTCTGAGGCTGGCAAGTCGGGTATCTTTAGCAGCTTCCCCCCTCCCGCCGTGTCGGCGAGTTCACGGATCAAGTCTCTTGCTTTCCGGGGCACTCGCCAATTGCCAGCCTGCTCACCACCCATTTTCCAGACAGTCAACGAGCTTGCAGCAACACCATGCGGCTCTACGGCGCGCTCTTCGCGTGCCTCTGGGCGAGCACTCAGTTCGCTGCAGCCACCGCCACCTGCGCAGACCAAGTGTCCGTTGGGGACAAGGGCGTGGGCATCTCAGCCATCGACGCGCCGACTTGTGTCACAAGCGGCGGCTTGGGCTGCTTCGCCAACAGCGTGCCGTGTCGTTATTGCCAGGCGTGGAACACCGTGCAGAGTGCCCATTTTCTTCTGTGCGGCAACTCGGCGACGTCAACGCCGACTTTGACGCCGTCCGTGACTCCGACCTCTAAGCCGTCGGTGGCTCCGACTCCAGCTCCGACTCCAGCTCCGACTCCAGCCCCGACTCCAGCTCCGACTCCGACGCCCGTGACCACCGTCAGCGACTGCACTGAAGAGCTCCCAGTTGCTTGATGCGGAGCCAAACGGTGGACAGACGACTACTCCAGCGAGAGCAGAAGGCTCTCACATTGCGGGCAGCCGCTTATAAACTTATGAGCCTTATCTCCATGCTGCCTTTGCCTCCACTATTGTGCTGTCAATCGTTTCTCCGCAATGCCATGGACCCGCTGGGTCGAGTAGAGTCCTCGGCGAACACCTGCAAGGACTCGGGCACCATTGCATCGGAAGGCTCTCTTCAACGTGACATTGTGAATGATGGTGTCGAAGTGTGAGTGTGGGTCCCGCCTTTAAACTGCTGTTGGTGTCCGTCGTGCCATCCATTGCCCAATTGCCAAAGGATCAGCCATGACGGACTGCAGCGGCGCTAGAGACCTCTGCGTGGCGACCATCGAGCAGGCACTCATCGCATTCTGCCGCAGCGAGGTGGCGGTGCTGGACGCGGAGGATCCGGCGCAGTTCCGAGCGCAACTGTTGCGATGCGACGGCCCCGACGAAGACGAGGACGCCGAAGTCGGAGGTGACGATGCGGCTATTGCTCCGGCCCACCAAGTTCTGGTCGGCATCTCGAGCGTCTCATATGTGCGTCAGCTCGCGCTCATGCTTGATTATTGGCACGAGACCGCGGCGAATCCGCTTCGAACGAAGCTGACTAGCGCCGCCACCGCTGCTACCGACGCCACCGAAGACGCGGCAGCGATCGAAGGCGTGACACCCGACGCCGCCAGTCGGGAGCAGGTGCTTGGCGTCTCGGTGGATCACGTACACGCGTTTGTGGCTGCAGTCACTTGCGGTGAAGGCGACGAGTCATCGGTGGAGGCGGCGGCGACTCTGGTGCGGCATCTCGGCGGCGCGCGTGGCCTGCTGACACTGCTGGGCTTCCAGCAGACGGTGGGGAGCCGCAACGTGGCGCCGCTCACGCTTCGCCAGTGTCTCGAGGCCTTCGCGCAACCGCATTCTCCCGGCGAGGCGCTCACCGTCGGGGCTCGCGCGTTCAGCAAGCATTGCGCGCGCAGCTCCAGTGGCTGGTGGGGGCCGCTCAAGGGCAATGACGCTGTCAAAAACGCGCGTGCAGCGCGGAAAGTTCACGAGTTACTGGCAACCGCGACCTGGAAGAACGTTCATAGTCTTCCTCATGGCCATGCGACGATGGAGATCCGCAATTCGCTGGGCTATGGGGCGCGATGGGACGCGGAGACCCACGCGTTCCGAGGCTTCCTCGAGCCACAGATGGTCAATGGCCACGAAACCAAGTGGCGCCATTAGCCCCAGCCAGGTGACAGCCCCTCAATCCGGACGAAACCAACGTGGAGCAAGCCGAGAAGCAAGCCCGAGGTCGCGACGGTTCAGTTGAGGAACACTTGGAGCCGTTTCAAGCCGCAGGACTCTTCCCCTTCGGCTCCAAATGGAGCCTTGCGACGCCGACTTCTCGCCTGCAGCATGTGGCCGCTGACGGAACGACGCGAGGGACATGCGCGAACGTGCCCAACCGCCACGCTAAGTTTACAAGCGGAGATCAATGTGCGGGTCGTTTCGAGTTCAACCTGAGGTCGCTGCTTCCCACGCCGCCCTCCTGCCCTTCTTGGTGGCGCTTTTCGCGGAGGCATGTGGCACTTCATTTGCCATTCGGCCAACTGCCTCATACTCGGCAGATACAGCGCAGCGAGCGGCACAACCGACAACGTTCAGCTTGAGCCAGCAGCATGCGCGTCCTTCCCCTTTCGAGCGTCGTGTGCTTGGTGCTGGGCTTGCTCGGCTCAGGAGCCAACACTGCGGTAGCCACGTCGTGCTCGGACAAGGTCTCGACTGGCGACCAAAGCGCCGGCATCTCCGCCATCGAGGACGCTGCGTGTGCCTCCGGCGGCTTGGGCTGCTTCCCAGAAGGCGAGCAATGCCGGTTTTGCAAGGTGTCGGACTCCTCCGAGAGCAGCCACTTGCTCATGTGCACCGACGTCCAAGGATCTAAGAGCAGTTCCGCCTCCTCGAGCAACACCGAGTCGGCGATGCAAGAGGCGATGCCAGAGGCGACGATCAACTGTGCGTCGCTTGTGTCGGTGGGCGACCAGGGCGTGGGCATCTCGGCGACCTCCGGAGCGACTCCCTCCTGTGCTTCGAACGGCCTCGGCTGCTTCCAGAGCGGCGCGTGTCGGTTCTGCCAGACGCGCACGACCCCTCAAAGCGGGGCTTTCCTCAAATGCTCCGACTTGGGCGTTGGCACGTCGTCGACGACGACGACGACGACCCAGGCTCCGTCAACCCCGACGTCGACCGTCGCCTCGACGTCCACCAGCTGCGCGACGGTGGTCCAGCAGGCTGGATTAACGGGCATCTCGTACGTCACGGACTCTCGCTGCAACGTGGCCAGTCCAACACTGCCGGGTTGTACGTCCCGCTCGTCCTGCCGTCTCTGTCGCAACGCCAAGAACGAGGCCAATCAGTACCTCGTGAGCTGCAAAGTGCTGCAGGATCAAGCCACGGAGACCTCCGTGCAAACGGCCGCGCTGCAGTCGCCGGACGGCTCGAACGGGCAATCCTTGATTTCCGCCGGCTCGGACGTTCCTGCCTTCGTCATGGCCAGTGTTGGAGCAGTGGCGCTGCTTGTGGTGGCGATGGTGGGCGTCATGTTCGTCAAGAAGCTCCGAGACCCGGCGCTGGACGAGTGCCTGACCCCCGACGACGACGGCTTCGTCGGCAACTGTATGACTCCCCACGGAGGCCACGGCAACACGCCACGCGAAGGCTCCCTCGTGATGGTCGTGAGCCAGTCGTCCATCGTCACGCTTTAAATTCACATTGCCAGGTGGACCCTGCTGCAGCGGCCGGACTGTCGCCGGACTGCGAACTCTGTAGTGTACAGCACAATGGACCACCTTTTTCATTCCGCTTGTGGTTTCATCGTTTGATCCCTCGTCTCCTCTGAATCCTGCTCGGTAGCCACCGCCCTTTGCTGGAGGAAGCGGCGCCAAAGAGGTCAGCGCTTATACGTGACGCCGCCCGCAGCTTCATGATCTGCCGTGATAAACGCGATCGCACTTGGAACATGCGATCCTGATGCACGAAGATTCCCAGATGCGCACTATTTCCGTCCCCAAGCCATGGGATCTTCAGTTCGCCGCCGACTTGCTTCATCGCAGGGTGCTCGCCCGCCCTTGCACTTCGTATCGCTATGTCGGCGTCATGCGCATTCGCGAGTTTGCCACGTTGCCGAGCTCGCTGCAGTAAAGTACGCACCAGACCGCTTCCCTCGCTTTGAGTGCTTCGCACAATGCTGGTCAAGCCCGAGATGCGCACTCTCCGAGCCTCCAAGCCCTTGTGGCTTGCATTTGCCTGCCTTTGGATGGCAAACAACGTGGCATCCGCCGCTTCTTGTATGTCTCGAGTGTCGATCGGCGACCAGAACGTGGGCATCTCGGCGGTCGCAGACGCCTCGTGCATGTTGGGCGGCTTGGGCTGCTTCTCCGACGGCACGTGTCGGTTCTGCCAGAAGTGGTCGACCCCACAGAGCAGTCACCTGCTTAAATGCGACAGCGGAGCTGCCACGTCCGCTCCAACCCCCCAGGCTACTCCGCCTCCGACTGCAGCCGTCCCAACCTGCTCCTCAGTCGTGAGCAAGTCCAGCTTCACGGGCGTCTCGTACGTGAACACGACTGCGTGCAACGTGGCCAGTCCGACGTTGATGGGCTGCGTCGCGAGCACCGCCTGTCAGCTCTGTCGGAACGCCAAGAACGAAGCCAACCAGTTCCTGTCGCCTTGTGCCGTGCTGCTAAGTCAACAGAGCTAGTGGACGAACGAGATGGCAGATCTCCTGCGGGGTTGATGGGCGGCGGCACGCGCGCGAATGCTGCTCAACGGCTAGATAACGTGAAACTTGTGATCCGGTGGAGGTCGTTTCAACCGCAGCCATCATATTTCTCCTGCTCTCCGTTCGTTGTGCTTGGCTTTGCGGTGGCTCTTGGTCATTTCTCCATTTAACACGCGGACAACGCACGCAGACCCAGACAGTGTCCTCGCGCTCCGTCGACCTGAGCGTTTTCGTCTTCTACCACCAAGAGCATGTGGGTATCGGGCAGCTTGTGGCTGGCGTTTGGCTGGTTGTGTGCGGTAGGGAACGTTGCGACGGCCACTTGGTGCGCGGATCTGGTGGCTTCTGGTGACCAAAGTGTGGGCATCTCGGCGGTCGAAGACGCCTCCTGTGGCTCCGGAGGCTTGGGCTGCTTTCAGAGCGGCCAGTGTCGCTACTGCCAGCAGACGGAGACCGCTCAGAGCGCCTCGTACTTGGCGTGCTCCTCTTTCGGAGCTGCTGCATCGCCTATCACGACGCCATCTCCTGTCCCAGCGTCGACAGACGCTTCGATGGCCAGCAGTTGCTCCACGATAGTGCAGCAGTCCGGATTAGCAGACGTCTCGTATGTGACTGAGACCGGCTGCAGCGTGGCGAGTCCGACGCTGTCGGGATGCCAGTCGCTCACGTCCTGTCGACTCTGTCGCAACGCCAAGAACGAAGCCACTCAGTACCTCACGAGCTGCCAGGTGCTGCAGACCTCAGCAACGGAGACGACGATGCAAAGTATCTCTTTCCAAACAGACGACGGGGTGCAGTACTAAGCTCCGTCGACGTAGCACGAGGTCGGATGCCTCTGCAGATTCTTACGACGACCCAGCGAACGGGATCAACGTGGCTCCGAGCGAAGAGCCAGCGGAGATCACCATGAATCCGTTGCAGATCGTCACGTCTTGTGGCGTCTGGTACTCAGATCAGATTGAGAGTCTGTTGGTCGTTTCTCGCTTTCAAGACAGCAGCAGCACGAAGATACAGGTGAGAGGATGCCGTGCTGTTCATTAGCTCCAAATCGGCTTCATAAGGTCACGAAGACCGTTAAAAACGTCACACATATCGCCGATTGCTCTGGACTCTGCTTCTCCTGGTTAACTGCATCCTTCGTCGTCTCTGAAAGCCCAGGAAACGTCTCCCGACCACGTTTGGATCATCACGGTATGGTCGTGAGCAGCCCCTGGGCGACGGTCTCCGCCTTCTCGCGGCCGCAGAGCAGCTCCACCAGCTTCAAGCCCATCGCCATGGCAGTGCCGGGGCCCTGACTGGTCACGCACTTGCCGTTCACCACCACGTCTTCGTCCTTCTTGTAGTCCACGCCCGCCATCTTGGCCTCGAAACTCGGGTAACTCGTGGCCGGACCGACGTCCAGCAGTCCGTGCGGATGCAGCACAACCGCCGGCGCCGCACAAATGGCGCCGTACAGCTTGCCCTGGTGCTTCTGTTTCTGCAGCAGAGCCACCAGCTCCTCCGAGTCGTGCAGATGCTGCGCACCAGGCATTCCCTGCAAGAGGCCACAGCTCACGTCAGTTCTGCATGCTCAAGAACTAGAGATACACCGCAGCAAAGAGCAGAAGACGCACCCCCGGACACACGATGAGGTCGAAGCTGAGGTCCACGCAGGTCTCGATGGACAGATCGGCCTGCACCTTCACGCCGCGGGACATGGTCACGATGTTCTGCGTCTTGAGACCGACGCTGGCCAGCGTCACCTTCACCCCGCCGCGGGTCAGCACATCCGCCAGCGTCACGGCCTCGATCTCCTCGGTGCCGTCCGCCTAAGTACAGTTGCAGAGAGGGAGAAGAACCAGCGCAAGGTCATTGAGCTGATAGCCGCCGAGCAGCTACGGCGGCAAGGAACGGAGCAGCGAGAGGCGTACGATGGGGATCAGCGCGACGGGAGCTTCGTGCAGGAGTGCGGCCATGGTGGCGACGTGTCGGAGGCTGGAGGGGGCGCTGCGGAGGCTGCTGCGGGGTCGGAGGCAGGCGTAAGGGAGGAGCTTCTTCAGGCGAAGCATGCAAGTCGCCGTTTGTTGACAAAGATACTGCGGGTGAAAAGCTGCGACGTGACAGGAAGATAGAATACCGGTCAGTGAAGATAAAATACCGATATGTCAGTGAATACCGGTCTTGCAACTGGCGAAATAGGAATTGGACAGGATGTGCTGGGCATTCGTGTCCACGTCTGCAGATGACCTGCTGGAGTGGACGCGCCCAGCTGGGCCAGCTCTCGACCATTCCCGAGACTGGGTTGCCATTCGACCCAC
>MBAC02003893.1:0-13993 GCA_001712635.2 Nothophytophthora sp. Chile5 | reverse complement strand
ATCGACGCCAAGGACATCCAGCTGGTGATGTCGCAGGCCGGCGTGAGCAAGGGCAAGGCCGTGGCTGCGCTGCGCTCGAACGACAACGACATCGTCAACGCCATCATGGAGCTCACCATGTAAGTTACGACTCGCTAGCAGGATAGGATCGCCAGCTCCAGCACAGACCGTCGCAGTAGTTTTGGCAATGTGCTTTGGCTTTTTGGCTCGCTTGGATGGTTTTAACACATCTCAGGAGGTGTTTTAAAAGCAATAAACGCGTCTTTTGGGAGTTGACTTTGCTCCAAGAGCTGTTAAATCGTTGAAATGATTAAATGCATCAAAAGTCCGTATCGGGGACGCCGCACAGCGGACATTGGAGCGCTTCGTTGAGCTTGGGGAGCACGCATTCGTCGTGGAATCGATGGCCACATCGCAATTGCGTCACGTACACGTTGCGTTCGGGCATGGATTGGCCACAGAGAGTGCAGAAGAGGTCGGCTTCTTCCGCCGGAATGCTGACGCTTTCGTCGTCATCGGTGGTTGTTTCCGAACTGTCGACGTCCTTCTGGTCGCTGTCATTGCGAACGCTGATGAGAGAAGGCAGCGACATGCGGCGTTGGCTGGGACTTCTTGCTGCGGAGGCGGCTGTAGACGCAGCTCGAGCCATAGCGTGGGCCAAGACGTGGCGATCGTCGACTACCTGGTTGTAGATGAAGTCTAGCACTTCGGAGGTTACGTTGGCTGAGAGTACGGGGCATGCGTGGTTGCTGCGGGTACACAGGAACATCTGGAGGGTCTGTAAAACGTGCATCAACGCGTCACGACGGTGCGTCACCACTCGAGGCGTGGCATCCCACCACAGCGGGACCAGCATAGCGCTCTTGGCTGGGAAGTAGCTGGTCAGGAAGCTCTCGAGCCACGGACAGCTAGCGTTGCACGCGTGGCCGTGGCGTAGCCCTCGGAGTAGCCTCTTCTGGAAGGCGTGATACTCGTCGAACGAGCGATGGAGGCGCCAAACGGCGTGGGCGCTGGCGTGACGCACCGTCATGACGTAGCGCACGTCGCCTTCCGGTCGGGAGTCCGTCGAGATGGAGAGCGCCACTTGCTCCAGCTGCTGGATGCGCAGCTGAGTCGCCACCGACAGGCTGCTGCTCTCCAGATGGAAGGACCGCGCGCGACTGGAAGAAGGCAGCGGGGAATTCGAGGCCGACGAGAAGGACGAGGAGGCGGAGGAAGGCAGCACCAGCGAGTGCCGACGGCCTCGACGACTGCCGCCGTCCGTCGAGCTGCGATGGAACATGACGACTGGACTCTGAGTCTGCTACGGCTGAAGGACCTGCGCGACGGAAGCTGGAATGGGTTGTGAGGCGGACATATCGCGTGGGAACGATTGCCCAACGCACAGAGTCCGCTGATTATGGCTCGCGTTTTTGGCTCCAAGTTGAAGGTCTCTCTCAAAATGGGTGGGCGAAATGCTGGATGTGAGAAAGCGCTTTTTGGGAATGTCGCGGATTATGAACCCAAATTTATTCTGCAGGAACCCAAAAGACGACTACCGAAATGAGAAGATGGAACGTAACCGATCGGCTTTTTGGTATTTTAACCACTGTAGCCATCTCCAATTGCTTGCTGGGGAGCTTACGACTCCTCCTTGGGCTGGTAGTGCTCGAAGACGTTGTAGCCTTCGTCTCCGTTGTGTGCGTTCCAGAGGTACTGGTGCTCGATCAGCGGGTTCAGCGGCCAGTCGTGCTGGAACCTCTCGACCAGATCCGGATTCGTCATGAAGAGTCTCGCGAACCCCACGAGATCCGCAGCGCCACTGCGTACGACGCCCTCGGCCGTGTCTCGCGTATAGCTGCTGTTAGCCATGACGAGTCCCTTGAAGGCGGTTTTGGCATCGAACACGGTCAGCAAGCGACTTTCGGAAGAAAAGCCCATGCCAAAGCCATCCAGCATCGCCAGATAAGCCAGGCCGTACTCCGCTAGTTGCTTGAAGACGTAGGTGAACATCTCAACGTTGTCTGAGCTTCCCATGCCGCCGAAGGAACCATTAGGTGACAGTCGAACGGCGATGCGACTCGGAGGATACACGGTCTTCAAGGCCTCGACGATCTCGTGCAGAAACCGGTAGCGGTTTTCGAACGAGCCGCCGTAGAGATCCGTGCGTTGGTTGGTGCATTTCTGCAGGAATTGGTCGATCAGATAGCCGTTCCCGGCCAGAACTTCCACGCCATCAAAGCCCGCAGCCTTGGCACGCTCTGCAGTCGCTCGGTAGGCCTCCACGACGTCTGGGATCTCCTCCAACGTCAAGGCACGAGCACGTTCGAAGCCCGTGTGCTCGCCATGGGAGTCTCGGGTCGTTCCACCTTCCAGCTTGGTGGCTGAGCACGAGACCACCTCGTGGGTCGTTGGGTGGAAAGACGGATGCGACTGCCGCCCCATGTGCCACAATTGCAGGAACATCTTGCCGTCTTTGGCGTGCACACGCTCCACGACCTTGCGCCAGCCTTCCTGCTGCTCGTCAGTGTAGAGTCCTGGCGTCCCGTACCAGCCGAACGCTTGCTCCGACACGGCACAAGCTTCGGTGATGATGAGACCGGCACTGGCGCGTTGCTCGTAGTAGACGGCGTTGCGTTCCAGAGGCGTATGGGAGTCGATATCGCATCGCGCACGACCCGTGGGCCCGTTGACAATGCGGTTCTTGAGCGTCAGCCCTTCAGCGAGAGTGAGAGGCGTGAAGAGCTTGTGGTCGGCGATGGAATCGGTCATGACGAAGGGAGTGGAGAGGGGACAACTGTTGGATGTTGCGGCGAGGCTGGAGTTGCGAAGTGAACAAAGAGATATCGCTGCGAGAGAGACGGGAGTTGCTTCGCTCGTTGAGGGCGCCCTGGAGCTTGGACCGAGATACGTCAACTCGACTCATAATCACGACTCGAACGTCGGTCATGTCGGTCGAAGCGACGTCGACATGGCCTTCGCATGAAAATTGACGGCAAATTCGCTTTGAAGTTATTTATGTGCCTGATTACATATTTGAACGACACCGTGCCAGACGAAAGGATTATGGAACCAGTGTACTGTTGAGCACTTGTTAGAAAGGACATGCTAATAAAAAGGCTCGGTTCAGACGAGATTGTCTGTATTACCTGGAATCATAAACAGAGCGGGGCCGTAAGATCACAAGCGCAATGATCGGCATCTGGAAGGAGCTCATGGTGGACTACACCTAAGGCACACGCCTTCCTGTTTTGCTCTGGGGCCCGCGTCTTTGTTGCTATTATAGTCGCCCCCTGACCCCACGTCATCACTCGTGGAGCTCTTGCTGCTGCAATCCTCATTTGCAAAGCAACCTGCTCCTGCACACCCGAAGCTTCCCTCCCCAAGTCTCCACCCTCTCCTTCGCACCATGTCGACCGCTCCGAAAACCGTCAACGCCTTCGCTGCCTTCGACTCCACGGGTGAGTGCAAGCCGTGGCAGTACCAGTCGCGTGCGCTGGGAGCTGGCGACGTGGAGATCAAGATCTCGCACTGCGGCATCTGCGGCACGGACGTCCACACCCTCGACAGTGGCTGGGGTCCGGCCAACTACCCAGTGGTGGCAGGCCACGAGATCGTCGGTGAAGTGACGGCGGCCGGTGCGGAGGTCAAGGGCCTCGCGGTGGGCGACCGCGTGGGCGTGGGTGCCATGGTGTGGGCTTGCCTCAACAAGCACGGAGGCGCGCCATGCAAGGAGTGCGCCGACGGCGCCGACGCCTACTGCAAGGACATCGTGTACACGTACAACGCGTCGTACCAGGACGGCAGCTCGGCGTACGGCGGCTACGCCGACTTCGTGCGTGTGTCGAGCGACTTCGCGTTCAAGATCCCGGACAACATCCCGTCGGCCGAAGCCGCGCCTCTGCTCTGTGCCGGCGTGACGGTGTTCGGCCCGCTGAACCGCGAAGGCGTGAAGGCTGGCGACCGCGTGGGTGTCATTGGCATCGGTGGACTGGGTCACCTCGCGATTCAGTTCATTCGTGCGTTGGGGGCCACTCCCGTCGCCTTCTCGCGCTCCAACAGTAAGGAGAAGGAGGTCCGTGACCTTGGAGCCCAGGAGTTCTACAACCTGAGCGATCCGGAAGACCAGAAGAAGGCTGTCGAGTCGGTGGACGTGCTGATGCTGACTGCCGATGCACGTGACATGCCGTACAACATGTACCTGGGTCTGCTACGCAAGCGCGGCACGCTGATTCAACTGGCCGTGCCGAATGGAGAAGCCAAGTTCCTGCCGTTCTTCGTGGTGGGCAAAGGCATCAAGTGGATGGGCAGCTTCATCGGCAGCAAGCAGGACGTGACGGCCATGCTCAAGGTCGCGTCGGAGAAGAACGTGCGTCCGATCATCCAGAAAATGCCCATGAGTCAGGTCAACGACGGCCTCGACATGGTGCGCGAAGGCCGCGCCCGCTACCGTGTTGTGCTGGAGAACTAGAGAGTGCCGCCGCCGCAACAGAGAGCAAGGGAGAAGAGGAAACGTATGTTTGGAATACAGACATGGAACGTTGCAGGCGTTCGTTTTCCGTTTGCACAAACCCAGTGTTGTCTTCAGGAGCGCAAAGGTGAATCGTGTCTTTAGAAATGACGCCAGAAGTTTCGATTGGGCAACGCGACCAAGCTTCCAACGAATGCCATGAGGCCGCGCCCTTGCTTTTGGCGGCCTTCTCTTCAAGCTGGTCCAAGCAAAAACACAAACCAAAACGAACAGGTCTTTGTAACCATTGCGTCCGTTTCCGTGTGTCGATGCGAAGATGGGAATCCTGCGGGGGCAAGTCGAACAGGTGCAGGCCGGAATGTCGGAATGATGACGGTTGGGTGATGTTGATGGAGGCTCTACATTCACTCCTGTGTTTTGGTGTTCGAACGAAAGGAGTCACTCCTACATTTAGCCAATGAAAACTAGAATTGATTTGTTGGGCAGATGTGATTGGTGAGAAAGAATCAGACATGAATGCAATTGGAGCGTCCGTCTCAGCATTGCAGATTCAAGCCAACGGGAGACAGAGCGCGAGTGTTCTGCATCTAAGTATCCAGACTTTCGTGGCTTCAGTGTCTCCTTACTCGCTAACAGGGATCACAGTCGTGCCGTTGGCGCCCCAATTCCCAACCGGGACGTTCTCGAGCACCACGTACACACGCTCCGCCGGCACCTTGAGCACTTCCGACACCGTGGTCGTGAGGGCTGCAATGGTCTTCGGGTTGCGCTCGGCGTCGATCCGTCCGATGCAACGCGCGTGGACATAGGCCGCCGGCTAGAAGAGCGATCCAATGAGCACAAAGGAGCCGTAGGTACTAGGCAAAACAATAGGCGCTCTGACTGTTGACGTCCGAAGAACGCACCTCGTCGTTGAGTCCGAGGAGCATGGGGACTCCAAGTTCCATCTGCACCATAAAGTAGACTGCCGGAAAGCCAAACGCGTCGGAGAGGGTGTTGGCCATGGCGTTGGACACCTCGACGATGTCCACACTGGACTTGGGCACGTTGCTGGTCACACTCACGTACGGCATTCTGTCTGTGTGCGAGTTGTTGAGGGGGGAGGGCTTGCTTGCTCTTGAGCAGATTCGAAAGTGAGTGTGGCTGGAACACTCGCTTGGATCCCTTTGTGTTTACAACGCCGTACCCTGTCCTTCCGATCACAACAACTGCCAGTGTACATATATTGTGTTGCAGTCCGCCAAGTGTTGACGGTTGGGTATTGATTATGGAGATTCTAGCCCCATGTTTACGTGTTCGAATCTGTTGGACGAGATCAGCATTGCTGAGTCGGTAGCCAGCGCGTTTTGAGTTCGGCCGCATGTGGGAGCCTCCCTCCTCCTTGCAGGGCAGTAATACGGCCGCATAAGATTCCCAATAAGCTGCGCGATAATGACTTTCTTGGGGTTTGCAACCGTATTACCGTCCTAGCGTGATGATGGGGCTCATGCATGCAGTTTGGTAGAGATAAGCAGACCGGGGGTGTTCATCGGCACGAGTGCGCTAAAGACAGCACTCGGGCCGTGCACCACCCGCCCTCGTTCACAGTCAATATCGACGCCGTCGGTGGGAGGCGGATGGACACTAACTTATCCCCGCGGCTTTCTCATAATTCAGTTCATCCGCATGGCTTGACCAAAAACGCCCTGTGTGTCGAGTTTGCGGCCGCTGTAGACACTGCCAGAGACCTGAAACAGAGGCTACAGCGATGCAAACATTCCCCAGCCATCCAAGGATGGCGGGCAATCGCCGAGCTTTTTATTTTCGGTGACACATGCTACTTCGAAGAACAATTGCGGGTCGTCGTGCAAGTTCCACACCATTGAGTGCCAGCTTACTAACCATCGAGCCCGAGAAAGTATCTGCGCGATGTAGAGGACCTTACTCCGCCGAGTCCTGCCGCGGCAGACAGCGATGACGCATCGGAGGTGTGTTGTGGGAGGCGTGTGCAGAGTAGTAGGATGCTTGGCACCACAAACCGCAGCATTGGGTTGGCTCTCGTCATCCGTTCCACTCGTTGAACCTGTAGTGTTCACAAGAGTTGGCGTGTGAGCCACCAGGCAGATGACAAGGCAACCGAACTCATTACCATTGAGTGGCAGCAATCTTTGAGGTCGGCCATTGCTTCAAGTGAGCCCAATCTGCGTCAGGCGATGGGTCTGGCTTCCGACAGGTGAACGTTCTCAGCACTGGCCATATACCACGAACACGCTAGCGGCTCCGATACCCGCTCCGTCTCTTCGTCCAAGCGCCATCGAACGAACAGCACATTAAACGTGCGAATGAGTTTCCGAGGCATCAATCGTGCCGCCAAGAGCAGCATCACACTTTGAGCTTGATACACGTGCTCTCCGTAGAACAGGAAGCCCGTGAGCAGCACTGCGTCCACTGCCGAGTAGCGCCGTCCGTTGTGAGTCACGTAGGCAATGTCGTTGCAGTCCGTGAAGAGTCTGGCGAACGGTACTCCGAGACAATGCTTCTCGAAACTCGTGAGTGCTGGAGGACGCGACGCTTTACGCCGTGGAATGCAAGCCACCGAAGGACCCACATTCGCAGCTTCATGCTCGGAAACAATCGGTTCCGACTGGATTCGAGGCCTGAAACCCAGACTACTGGAGTTCCTGCTGGAGCTCGCCTTGGTCAAAGGCGAAGAAGCATGGATCAGGCTTTCAATCGGCACGACAGATCGCCAATTCGGTCTCATTTGCTCGAGATTGCTGTGTTTTCGGGCCCTTCGAAGCCTCGTGCGAACCAATAAAGAGATGATCGCGGCAATGGAGCCGAGTACAAGCGACGCCACCGTCGCGATGAGAGCCAGGTTGTGTGTGAACACCACGCACGAGTCTCGTAGTTTGCATAAGGCCGCTCCTCCCTCCGAGGTCTTCCGCAATAGCTCGCCGTTAGCATCGATGATGAACGAGAGGGAGGTCCTCTGCAAGACGTACAGCCCTGAAGCCACTGAAGTCGTGGCAAATAACTCGATGAGCTCCCATGCCAATCGGAAATGGCGAGCGAGGCGCTGCTCCCCCGACCGCGCCTTAAGGAGATTCACGAACGAGTACGAGAACGCGAAGAAGCAAAACGTGAGGTTGCCCAATGACTCGAGCGTCAGCGTGCCCGTGGCTAGACCCAGATAGTAGATGTCCGAGTTGGAGACGAGATGGTACGTGATCTGTGCGAAGTACAGCACTTGCATGCGGCCATTTTGGCAGCGATAGGCCCAGATCTGAGTCAGCAGCACCGAGCGCTTGTGAGACATCACTTGGTACAAACTCAGGATGCCCATGAACATCTGCACCACGACCATCCCCGGTAGGATGCTGAGGGGAGCAGGGTCGCCATAACGGTTGCGAAACACGTTAAGTAGCATTTTCACGCGGCCTTCGTTGTCGGGATCCAACTCAGTGAACCATTCCCATAGCGAATTGTAGTAGTTGTGGATACAGACGTTGTCAGTGCTGCATACAGGGAGTTGATCTGGCGACTGGAGCATGAGGCCGTAGGTTTCCCAGCGCTTCGAGACCAGACACGACTCCTCAATGAAGATCCCCGTTGTATTCACCTCCCGGACTCGGCAACCACCGTAATACCCGCGAAACAACGGCTGCAAGACACTACGAGCGCCATACATAGTGGCTGGGGTAGATATCTCCCTAGGAAGCGGAGCGAGACTGCTTGTGAAGCCGTATGGGAACAGTTTGATCAGCTCCGGAACGACTGCCAAGCGGTCTTCTCCTGGCGTCGATAGTGCTAATTGTGAGCCAGTCAGCGTCGCAATGGGGATATCGGGACGGCATTCCGTGTACTCAGGGAACACGTTGAAGTCTGCGGCTGAAATGGACGAGTAGTCGAGGCTATTGGTCGTGGCTTGGAACATGTAGCGTCTCAAAATGCTGTCCAAAACCCATTTGGTCTTGCAAGTATTGGGAATTTCGATCGCCTGATCCAGTTCGCGCACCATTTGCGACGCCACGGAAAGCTGGAGCGTCGAGATGATGTGTCGAATCTCCTGCGCTTCGCCAGCGATGGATGTGTGTGGCGAAGCCCATTCATTTATCCCGGAGAAGCAGATCGCATTGGTCTCTAATGACTCAGCGAGGTCCAGCGCTTCGTTGGTCAACACGCTTTCAGGTGCTGAAGTCGCCCATAGCAGCTCTTGGAAGGCAGGTTTGCTCATAAGCGCGTCCTGCTCGAAGGCACTGAACTGCATTAGCGCCCTATGACACGATAGATTGCATCCCGTGCATCCGCCGATCATCACGCGGTCCATCTGGCTAAAGGCGAAGTAGCTGTCGGAGGCTTGGATGAGCATCTTGGCGCCTGTCAGATAGGACGTGTTGGCGAATACGAGGCCGAGCAGCAGCGGAGCCACCACAACGCGACCGCTTACGGCCAGACCGGCCAACACGGCTGCTACAGGCAGTCGGGCGCGACCAGCAGGGGTTGGCTGGCGTTGCTCGCGGTTGGGAGGACGCCATGGCGACGGAGGAACGGCGAGCATGGCTCCATGAGACGAAGCCGTTGCTTTGCGGTCGTCAGCCGCCATACTGCGGGGCTGATAGCGGTTTCGAGCAGGCAAAGGACGCTAGTCGTAACCTCATCTCGCCGTGCAAGCATTTCAGGGTTGAAGTTCCAGGTATGTACTGCTTTTCACTCACTTAAGTCAGTGTACGCGGATCGTCAGCAGATATCGAAGCCTCTTTATTTTTATCGAGGCCCAGCATCGCGGCGTTGTGGTGATGACCATCTTTCTTTTCTACCTCTACGAAACCATATCCTGTCAACTTCGTTTTGGAAATCGAGTGGGTTGCACTTCGCTTCGATCGTTTGGCATTCCGCATCCAAGATGGCGAAGGCGACTCCCTCCTCCTCCGCGCAGGACCCCTCGGCCCCGAAGCAGGCGTCGTCGCCGCGACCTTCCGACCCACCACGAGCGCGCCCCGCCTTCCCTTTGGGCTCCGTTCTGGTGGCGCTGGTGGCTGTGGCAGTCGCGGCGCTGGCTGTGCTTAAACCCGCGGAGTTTGAGACTGCCGTACAAGTGGCCAAGACCCGCGCGCTGCTCCTCGTGGACCAGTTCCAGTCGCAGAATGGCGGGGAAGCGCCAGTCCGGGAGGCGGTTGACTGTACGCAGGCCGAGTTGTACCTGACGGATGTGCTGCCCGTGAAGGGCTTCCATGTGCTATGTCTGAAGCAGACGGCGGCCGATGCGTAAGCTTTTGCGCTTTTTTGCCCGAACTCAGCTGTGTTCGGAATGTATAGCTGCTTATCCATGCTCGGCGATGCGATCATCGTGATTGGTTGGCGTTTGTGCGCATTGTAGGCTGCAAATCACGGCGTTCAAAGACGGCAACGCGCCGTCGCTTCGTGCGGAAAGCACAATGGCGCTTCCCTCCTTGAAACAGCAACTGGAAGCGCTGTTGGAGATTCCGAAGCCGCAAGACGAGCTCGCTCGCAAGTACAAGCAACCGTACGCGTTCTTCACTCCCGACGGGACGCGTCTGGAGCGGCTGAGCGAGCTGACGAACCGCGTCGTGTTCCTCTTCGAAGGCGGCCAGTTCATCTGGCCAGGCATCCACATCGGCCACAAGAGTGCGTGCTCAATGCTGCAATTGTCTCAGATTGAATGTCAGAGTGGACGGGACTGACGAGGTGCCTTGACCTGTCGTGTGTATAAACAGCGGTGGTGAAGGACGTTTTTGGCAAGGGCGACGTAGTGCTGGAGACGCTGAGCATGATCCCGTTGGTGTTCGGTGTGGAGGAGTTCCTCAAGGACGACGAGATCGATGTGATCATGGACCTGTCGCTGGAGCACTTGGCGCCCTCAGGTGTGACGCTGCTGGATGGACACGAGAACCGGCCAGCTACGGACTGGCGCACCAGCACCACGTACTTCCTGTCGTCGGAAAAGCACGAGAAGATCCGAGAGATTGACCAGCGTGTAGCTGACCTCACTAAGGTGCCAGTTTCGCACCAAGAAGATGTGCAGGTGCTGCGTTACGAGAAGACACAGAAGTACGACCACCACACGGACTACTTCCCAGTGGAACACCACAAGAACTCGCAGCGGGTGCTGGATATGATCGAGCATGGCTACAAGAACCGCATGATCACGGTGTTTTGGTACATGTCCGATGTGGCGAAGGGCGGTCACACCATTTTCCCTCGTGCTGGTGGAGCGCCACGCCCGTCCACCATGAAGGACTGCACGAAGGGCCTCAAGGTGCCTCCGAAGAAGCGCAACGTCGTCGTATTCTACAGCATGCTGCCCACCGGAGAGGGGGATCTGATGAGTCTGCACGGCGGCTGCCCCGTCGAGGAAGGCGTAAAGTACTCAGGCAACAAGTGGATCTGGAACAAGGCAAGATAAGCTCAAGGGGGAGAGACAGGTCTGGAGGTGGAATTGCTGGCCCAACCGTGTGTAAGTTCTTGCCGGCCTGAATATTGTTCTTGGTAGCTTTCGACTATGGTATTGAGTCACTTGTCGCTGTAGTTCTTCAAGTCCAGCTTGCGTTTGTGCTCGTCGACCTTCTCGTTCACGACGCGGTTCACGAGTTTGGGCGTCACGACCACCTCGTCCTGTGCGTAGACGATGCTCTGCAGGTACAGCATCATCTTGGCGATCTCACGACCGCTCATGCCGTGCGTCAACTCCCCGTATTGCGCCATGATGGTCGCGTCAGCAAGAACGGGCAAAGCCCCCACCGCCGCTTTGCTGTCTGGTTTGGCGAAGCTGCCTGCCTCTTTTGCTGCTGCCGGCGCCGGTGGAGCCGTGAGATGCGCGACGTACTCGTTAAAGTACATTTGCAGCAGTCGCACCCGCTCTTTGGCTTCAGGCAAGTCGAAGTGCAGCGTGTCGTCGATGCGGTCCGTCACGGCGGTATCCAGATCCTCCGGTCGGTTCGTGGCCACGACCAGCATGAACTTCTTGGACTGTGTGCCTGTATGGTAGAGCAGCGCATTGAGTGCATTGCGCATTGCCTCGCTCATGTGGGTTTTGCGTGTAGCTCGGCACCCGAGGAAGGCCTCGGCTTCGTCAATGAAAATCAGCACGCCGCGTGGCGACGAGTTGGCCCAATGGAAGAGCGCGTGCAACTCCGTGACGGCATCCGAGCCGAGAGGCCCCACGTCCCCGCCGCTCAGGATGGCGTAGTCCATGCCAGAGGCTCGTGCCAGACGCTTCGCGACCATGGTCTTGCCTGTGCCGGGCGGCCCATAAAGCAGCAGGTGGCGGTACGGAGCGCCATGAAGCATGGCGTTGCGGGTTGAACGCGCGATCTCAAACACTCGCGTTTCCAGCGCGTCGCGAAGCACCACGTCGGCCAGTTCGTTCTGGCCCTTGGCGGAGTTTCGACGGAACAGCGCGCGGATGAACCCCCAGGCTCCTGACGAACGAGAGGTTTCCCGCACCAGCGACGGCTTCCCGAGCCGCTGTTCGATCAGCTTGCCGACGATGCGGATGACCTCTCGACTGAGGTAGATCCCCGCTGCGAGCGCCACGAAGCCGCCGACGAATTTGGTGAGCTTCTGCTTGTCAGCCAGAAGAACGGCGACGCCTTGCCCCAAGTTGTCGAAGGTGGCCTGCAACGCCTGCATCAACTTGACGCGGTCGGCCTCAAGCCGCTGCTGAAGCTGCGCCATCTCGATGTCCTGATTGGCGCGCTGCTGTCGGATGCGGCCTTCGACATCGATGGACGCCTTCTCTAGCGTCGTGTTCTGCTCCAGCAGCGCACGGACATGGTCGGCTGCCAGCTGCTTCTCCTTCAGCACCTCCTCGGTCTCACGACGCGTGCGCTCCATACGCACATTGGACTCCTCCTGCAGCTGCACCAGGTCGCGATTCTGGTCTCTTCGTGCAGCATCATCTTCCTGCAGGCGCTGTTGAGCCAACGCGTGCTTCTCCGCCTCCAGCTGCAGCTCGTGGTCGCGTTTCAAGTCCAGCGTGGCCCGCTCCTCCTCGCCGCGGACACGAGTCTCTTCGATGAGCTTCTCAGTCCGCGCGAGCTCCGCCTCGGCGATCAGTCGCTTCTGCACCAGCTGCGCACTCGCCTCCTGGTCCAGATACCCTTGCAGCTCGTCGATCTTCTGCTGCTGAACTTCCGTGAGCTTGCGCAGCTGCAGCAGCTCCTGCTGGTGGCCTCGCTGCTGCAGGATGAGCTGCTGCGTGGCACCCAGGTTGTGCATGTACAGCGCGTCCTTGTCCACCACGTGGAAGTCCTGGAGCGCGATCTTGCCGCGGCCGTCGCGGTCGAACACGAAGCGCTCGGGCAGGATCTGCACGGCTTCCGGCGCCACCGCTCGCAGCTCGGGGCCCAGCAGCCCCAGCTGGTTCGCGCGGCCCTCGACCGAGTCGTACTTGAACTCGAAGCGCTTGAGCGCCAGCTTGGTCAGCAGCTCCAGGCTCTCGGACAGATTGGCGTCCTGCACGTTCGTCAGCGCGTCCGCGTACTGCTCCACCGTCACGTTGGCCGTGAAGCCGCCGCCGCGTCGCTGGCTGCGGAACGAGCTCCGGCTCGCCGCAGCTGTTGCTGCCAGCGACAGGAGCACGGCGGCGAGGGCGACGAGCCGCCCGAAGGCCAGTGGAGACCGTCGACGGGGCGATGCCGCCCGGGACGGAGCGCTGCTCATCATGTCGGTGAGTGTCTTGAGCGAGCGTTGATGTGCGCTGGCGGCTTCGGCCGAATGTGATGGAGATGGAGACGACGTCCTTTCGGGAAGATCTTTGGGTTTTATCGAAGCTTTTAATTTTTTTGCGCGCTGTTAAAACCACACCAACTGAGTAAAGGCGTTTTTTTGTTGAGGAGCTGGCGGAATAAGTACAGTTTCTGAGAACGATACTTATTTACGGGTCTTCTCCGTTGAAAACGGAACGACCAATCACACAATCGAAGAAGCTGCAACAACCAAGGAATGATGGTCTGAACTTCAACGCGCCGAGCGGACGATGCCAAGACGGCAAACGTATATCGACGGGACACCTCCCCACCCAAAGAAACCGATATGCTGGCCTGGGAATGAGAGCGCCGCCTGCTGTCTGCTGCTTATTGGGACGGCAGGTGGCCGTCCTGCAAGCGTTCTGCAAGCGCTGCCGGTAAGACTCCACACGTTGACTATTCGGTCGCATTACTCACTGGGCTGGCCTGGGCGCGCTTTCTAACATGCGCATTTCTAAACGACGCGACGGCAATGCTGCTTTCTCGCAGCCACTCACTCCACAAGACGATTCTCACTCATACAGAACTACAGGGACATTGGTGGGACGCCGCGCCGTGTGCCCAGTGCTGGACTGATGCGTCCTTGTGCCTCGTGTGCCGCGCTCCCGGGTGTGGAGCGGCTGGTTCAGCGGGCCAGGCGCGCCATTCCGAGACGCGGCAGGCCGCCGACTGCCTCCGGCGACCACGTTGCGGTAATTGGGATGCGTGTGCGGCTGACTGGCGCTCTCGTTCGTGCTTCGTGCGCCACGTCCGCGTCGGCCTCTTGCTGCTGCTGCTCCCGTCAGCGCTGCCG
>MBAC02003888.1:0-14416 GCA_001712635.2 Nothophytophthora sp. Chile5 | reverse complement strand
CTGGACCCTGGCTTTAATGACTGTTAATTCCATCAATTCAGGTGGTTTCCGCGATTTGCTATCTGAAGAATCGGTTATTCCGTTTTAGACGTTCTTAGAAGGAAGTAATTTTCTCAAAAAATGGCCCCAGGACGTGCTAATACTAATTGCATCCCCTAACCCGTTTCCTATATCCGTCACTTGTGTCCTGTAAAAAGGGTAAATGAAACAGTAAATCAGACGTAAAAAGTATGTTGTGTGTTTCATTATAGGGGGGGCTTTGCCCCAACAAGTAGTGGAGCACCTCACTCACTCCGCTCGTCAAGTTGGGTCACTCGGACGACTTTCATATCTAGGTTATTGAAAGAGACAATGAGTGATCAGAGCTGATTTTATCCGCAATAGTGCTAGATATCTCCCATTCGTGGTTTCAATGCCGATCTTCGAAATTGAGCAAGGAAAGATGAATTCACAGCATAAGGCACCTTGCGTGGGGAGAAGACCTCAAAAGCAGGGTTTCGTAAAAATCAATTCCGTAAAAATAACTATCCGAAACATACTGGAATAACTAATTGCCCTCCATTCTCAATTTCTTTCAGTAAAAAATACGAAGCTCACGCAGCAAAACGTATACAAGGGTTGGCCAGCAAACACCGATCTGTGAGAGCCATCCGTCAAGCACGATGCCTCACTGCCCCAGCGTTCAGATCTGAATCGATCACTTTGCAATCTTCTCACACCTACCAAGCCACGCTGTCGCCGTCCCTGCTACAAGCCCGAGATGTCTTCAATCGCCCCGAGGTCCCTTGTTGCCGCTCTCTTCGTTCCAGAGGAAGGAGACTACTATCAGTGTCGACTGTGTTTCCTGCGCCGGAAGCAAGCTCGTGGGACGGGGTACACGAATCTCGTGGAGCCCCTCGTTCGCTACCACGCTGCCTCGTACGAGGACGAGTACCGCTCGGTCCAGAGACGTGAAGGGAGCCTGGACGCTTTCGTGAAGGGCGACGAATTCTCGAGGAACGTCTACCACTGGCTCGACTGGGTCATCATGGAGAATCGGGAGCTGAGCATGTGCGAGAAGGTCAAGACGCGGAAGTACACAAACCTGAAGCCGTTGACCACCACGACGTTGAAGAAGCACATGCTCGTGTTGGAGGAAGTCGTGCAGGCGACTATCAAACGTCTCCTCGAAGGGGAGAAGCTGGGTTTCGCGGTCGACGCTTGGACGGAAGATGGGACTCATTTCGTCGCGAGCATCGCGATTACTGCGTCGGAGAAGTACTTGCTCTCCTTCTCGACGTTGTCGGACGAGTCCGACATGAGCTCCGACGCCATCATCGAGGTCTTCGACGTCATACTCGACACGTATGGTGTTGATGCTGCCCGTCAGCTCTGCTTCTACGTGTGCGATCACGCTTCGGTGAACGTGGCCATCGCGAGGAAAACCAAGTCCCAATGATCGGCTGTGCCAGCCACCGCATGAATTTGGCCATGCAAGCTCTCATGGGGGAGCACACGGACCTGCTGGACAAGGTTCACCGCTTGATGACCTAGCTGAACACGATCAAGAATCGGCACCGCCTTCGCGAGGCTGACGCACTGATGCCTGTCTTGAGCAACGTGACTCGATGGAGCAGCACGTTCGCGATGATAGATCGCTACTTCGCGTTTTACCGCAAGTTGGAGCGCCTCGACGATGAGCTCGCTGACTTCATCCCAACGCCCCGCGAAAACGTTCGCCTCAAGGCGCTCTACGAGGACCTCAAGAACCTTGAGAGCGTCAACAAGAAGCTACAGACTAGCACGGTATCGTTTCTGGACGTTCGCATGCTGTTCGATCATGTGATGAAGCACTACCCCAGTTCAAGCGTCCAGCTCGCTCCGAGTTCCAGTTTGGTGAAGTTCCCCGATTTCGAAAACGGCATTGTGAAGGTCCTTGCGGGGAAGGTGCGTTCGCTCACCCGTGCTGAGCGTATGGCAGTGGACAAGCTTCTCGAGTCGACGACCCCACCGCAAACAAGTACAGCTGACTCTCGCGAGAGCTCCAAGAAACGCTCCTTTGCTGATGCTGCTCTCTCAGAGGAGGCAGTGCCCCCCGCTCAAGCTGACTTGCGCTGGATTCCGCCGACCTCCAACGACGTTGAGCGCCTCTTTTCGCGAGCCGGCATTGTGTACTCGCGTCTACGCCGGCGTTTAAATCCGATGACGCTTGAGACCGTGCTGTTATTGCAGCACAAACGCAGTTTGTGGGATGGGAGCGCTGTGGCCCAAGTCGTCGAGAATGGCAGAAAGAAACGTCGCGTGGCTTAGTTTTGCTCAAGCTGGGAGGTGTCCGATATTATCCACGAATAATATACGTAGTCTGCTTCCATTAACATTTTCCGGTACAGTGTAGTGAACTAATTATATTATGTGCAGGTTGTACGGCGTGGTCGTGCGGGTACTCAATCGATTGTGTGTAGGGTTCTCGGGGTAAACCCCCCTCCTGAGTCCAATGCGCTTATCCGTTTAGCCCAGTTCCGCGATTTCCATCGCAATGAGATATGGTGGCGACGGGGCGCTTACGTTAGTGATGGATGTGTGCAAGACAAGGCAATGTGCCAATAACGCCATTATTTATTGGCTCGACCCACAACTTGCAATCAATCTGGCACTGAATTCTGCGGATCCCTGCTCAAAAGTAAACCAAATAAACTTGTAATTGCATCAAGTCCCTGATGTGTGGAATGGAATACTAAAATCTGAAACGTGAGACTTATAAATGGCGTCAGATTATCATAAACGGGTTATCTCGATCAGTTTGTCCAATAGAAGTGAAGCTTGTGGATCCATAATCTGAAGAGGCATTTTCCTATGAAGCTGGACGTCAGCTTTATATAAATCCATAAGAAACATGTATTTTAGGGACAAATTAAGATTTAAAGGTCGGCTATTCTCGCTGGAAGGTTAAATTCCGACCTCTCTCTTCATGAGTCGTTTCACAACGGACTACATCGTGTCTGCCGTGTACAAGAGCTCCTTAACGACACGACTTTGGTGAACTACACGGGGCAATCGACGGCAAGAACGCTATAACGTGTGCTTCGACGACGACAGCTAACTGCGCAACCCTCGAGGCTAAATGCGCGGACGTTCAACTACAAGAGCTCGCATGTGTATACATGACGATCTTGTTGCGGACTTCAACGACAAGACCTGAGCCGGCCGGTTCGACGGCACAAGCTCCAGTTGTCTGACTCCAACACCAGCAACCCCATACTCAATGTCAACTGGGTCGCCTGGGATTTGACGATATCAGTCCCCTTTTCCGGGCGTGGGCGATAATAGTCCGGCTATGTGGACGTACGCGACAAAAGGTGGACTAGCCACCTCGTTGGTTGTTTGAGTAAAACACAAATCCGTTTGAGTTAAGCGTTGAGCTGACGAAGATCTGTTGCTTGTTGCACCATTCGAGTACGCATTGGAAAAAAAAATCCGTGTGATTTGGTCTAATACCACAGATGACACGCTGAACTCTCTGCCCTCTCTCTAGGTGTTCCGGGACCAACCAAAGAGGTGCGCGGTATGCCAGGGCAGCTACGACGGCCATAAAATGGCGTACAAACTTCATTTTTGCTGTTCGTCGACGTGCAACACCGGGGGTAACACATGCCCGTACTGGCTCAAGACATTAGACTGCAACAACACAGACGTGCATGAATCCCTGAAGCATGGAGATCACCTGATGGCCGTTTTCGTTAGCCATGAAGCGAGCAGTTAGTGGAAATGGCCAAAGCTGACATGAAGTCTGCACGCATCCTAAATGCTCTGATTGACAAGTCATCGCTCAATCCCAATTTGGTACCGCGTTTGAAAACAATCCATGATTACGTGTACAGCTTCAAGAAGTCGAGCTTGTTTGAATATGAACCGTGTTAACGAGACCATCGCAATTGACACACAACACGCAATACGGAGGTAATTTGGATGACACTACACCGTTTTCGTTTGAATACAAGCTGTGCGACGAAAACGATCCGGTCGTAGGTGACGGCAAAGCGGCAAACCCTGTAGTGATCGCGATTTCAACGAAGCAGCTTCTGAAAAGTTTGGATCGGGGCCCGGATTCATTCGTCCTTTACATGGAAGCAACATTCAAGCCGACTACGGTGGGATATCCCTTGCTGGTTTGAGGTGTGCCCGATGGTCACGTCACCCAGTGGCGCACTTTGTTACGTCGCAAAGGACAGATGTTCGATATGCAGAGGCTCTGAGGAAGGTCGCTCAACTATTCCTGATAGTGGTGGGACGCCCGATTGCACTCAAGTATGTTATGGCTGATGCCGAAGAGGCCCAATACAACGGATTCGTGTACTCAATCGATGAAGCAATGGATGCTACATACCCCCATGTGCTTTTTCCATGTTGTTTCCAACGTGGAGAAGCACGTGGCTGGTATGTCTGGTTTCGCGCTCCACCTAGTCTATCGACATGTGTACGAAGTACAATATGCCGTAAACGATGAGGAATCCTGCCGACTCAAAGCAAATGCCTTATCAAAATGATCCCAGTGTACGGAGCTCGTGGTATTTGCTGCTTTCTCCTGGCGTCAATGGTTGGATTCGTAACTCAGCAACAGGCAATACTATCTGACACCGACTGGATCTGCCAAGACGAACAACCCAGGCGAACAATTCAACAAGCTTAATAAACGCGTTACTCGCTCCGGTTCCGCTTCAAAATACGTGATATGCTTCAGAAACCGTGCACCTCTGCGCTCATCAATCCGTGACGGCGCCGAATTTCGCGATGAATTCAGGACCCGCTAAAACACTAGCGACAAGAGCAAAAACGCTGGTCCAGCGCAGCAGATTGATCATCAGTCGACAGCAACACGACTTGTTGGGCGACATATATGCATCGCAAGACAACGTGACGATTCGTGGTCATTGCAGTGCTGAAGATGCGGTGGACGCATCTGGACACAGCAAAGTCAACAAAAGGTGAATGGGGCGCTAGAGATAGCCGACTGCCAGGTGGATACTAAGTATGTTGTTGCGAACGGTCCCCTGCGGAGAACTCTCGATATACGATTGTTGCGTGCATCCTCTTGGCTCTACGCAATCGATCTGTCGCGTACATACCCATTGCATAGTTTATTCACCTATAATTTAATTCAATTCACTCTGTTTCCGCACTGGTATGAACCTTAAAATTTCAATGTCGTGCTGCAACTCAAACACTTTGAATTGATAGGTGTGCTACCAAACTGCTTGAGAGTATATCCGTGAATGCAGATCAAAGTAGGTTCGAATATTTTGGGTGGGGGACAAGTAGATTTATGAGACAGCCTACGTCCCTATGGAAACACCCACGGCTACCAGCCGAGAAGCCACATTATCCTACGTTGTCACAATTCTGTTCCGTCCATATTGAATTGATAGATGTATGTTCTTTACAACTCAACGAATACTAGACAAAGAAGAACGAAGTCACCCTTTGTAATTTTGTACCAGTCCACAGGAAAAATCCTAGTTGAAATTGAAGTTATATCGAACAAAACCCAATCGTCAAAAACATGACTCTCACAGTTGGTTTAGTAGAATTGCATCAACCTGACTATTAATGTGCCAATTACGGAGGATTTATTCTCTCTTGCAAGATCTAGCCAAGGCAACGGTCTGCTTGCGTCGTTTCTTCTCTTTTTGCTAAATCTCCCATTGTCACTCATTGCCGAAATTTTAGGATCATCCTTGAACAGCCTCGTCCTGAAGACAGCTATCCCCTTTTTTGATCATCGAGCTGTACAGCATCCGATCTGACATTGCACAGTAAGCAATTAGCACGCGTGCCTACACCGTGCCAGATCCTTTTAGCGTCCACTGTTTGGTTGGGTTACATAGATGTACGAGGCCAATCTGTCACGCCTGGGGGTGAATACGTGGCCGTCAATTGTGCTACATCTTTCTGAGACGGGGGGGATACCATCTTGCATCGTACGAGGAAAGAGTGGCACACCGTCGAGTTTACGTAAACCACGTCGCCTGGTTGTTGAGCCACGACCACGGTGTTGGCATTATCCACCATTTTGCCGAAAGCTTTGTCGTCCACTCGAATGTGAAAACCCTGGACGACAAACAATTTAAACGCCACCCAGATCTTGAACGAGGTTGCAAGAGCTGGAGGAATGGTAGCTATCACTCGGCTGTGGTCAATGTGAACTGGGATTTCCTGGTTGTCAGCTTGAAACCAGCTCTCACGCTTGTACATGTAACCTTCCTTTGGTTCCACACGAAAGTGCCTTCGTCTGCTAAATGTTGTATGCGCACTGACCGGGAGGAACCGCGATTTGACGGTCGCGGGACGTGTCGACTCGGTTATGGATGAAGTCAGGTACGTTGGTGATCCCAAATTCATGCTGTGAATGATCCACTTAACGACCGGATCTCATCCCCTTTGAGTCGTACAATGTCGTTGCACGCTGCTCAAAATACCAGGATCGGGGCTTCGCCTTCCACTACGTACTTCAGCGAATAACCGCCCAGTATATATACTTCACCCAGTTTGCATTTGCGCTGTGGGACTGCACGTAAATTTGGTTGAAGAAGTGCAGCAGCCTGTCTGCCTCCGGATTTCATCTGATTGGGGTGCTTATGACGGTTAACGGTCAGTAAATCGTGCTTCTCTGGAACTGTGGCATGGACTTCTTCAACGAGCATCCTCACTGTCACCTTCCATGTTTTCAGTTTGGTTTGCTGAGGTGCTTGTCTCATCGCTCACACGAGCGCCGTAAACGTCTCCTACTTCACAGCCACCAGTCGTCTGCTTTTGGTGGGGAGTGTCCGCTTTCGAGTGTTGCGTTTCTCTTACGATGGAGTCATCACATCTCCTTCCAATTGGAATGAGACATTACCCGCGATTTTCTAAGCGTAGGAAGAACTATTTTGACTATTTTATTGTATAGAGTATATTGCTTTCACACACCCTCACTCCAATACCTCTCTCGATACTTTACATGCATATCCATACAAGTGAGACAAAGTTACCACGATGGTCGCATCCATTAGGGGGTTCACTATAGATTCTCTAATATTCTGCTTCCATGAACTAAATGCCCTCTTTCGCCTTCTTTGAGTCGCCACCGTCAATAGACATGGTAACAACGGCGGCGGCGATATCTTCCATGATAATCTCCGTCTCGTGTGCATTTATCTACTCGAGGGCCTCCGCCATCCATAGGCGCACGCGTAGGATGACAAGCATTGTAGCCTCGTCGCACGTGATATAAGTCTATCCAGCGTTTGGGTTCATATTGTCGCCTGTGTTGCGCACAATACGCCGATACAAATACGGCGCGCACGTTACGCGGGCTGGCGGGGTGGATTCCGGGACACGGGACTGTGGGGAGTCCACTGACGTTGTTATACAGATGGGCGGGATGGAGGAAAATTGGGAGGTCCATGGATTAGGGGGGAGCAAATTGTAAATTGATCATTTTCAACACAGCAGCAAACGAGATCCTGCTGAAAGGTTGCCAACCTGCTGAGTTGCATAGAAATGCTGAATTCCATGGAAAACTCAGAGCAAGCGACAAAAGTACCAATCGGGAAACGCGAGAGCTACCAGTCAAAAGACGGGTCATCCGATGTAGCTACTAATTGGCGATTAGAATGAGGCTCGCACACACCGCCTCGTTCCCAATGACGCCGATGACTCCGACGACCTTGACCACGACATTCTCCACACGCGCTTTGCATCCCATGAAGCGGTAGTGGCTGTGTTCACGTAGGCCTCCTCTGCGCGATCGATTGAAGCAATCATATGTGCATTAGCACCACTGATGTGCATGAGTAAACTGCTTTCCGTGGGATGTGGAACTTCACGCAAGTTCACTTTTCATCTGGCAACCTGATACAAATAACAGCACAAGTCAAGTCCGGCACGGACTGGCAGTCTATTCACATATCTCACAACTTCGGTATTTCTTCTTCTTCTTGCTGTGCGTCTTGTTGATCATCGATCTACGCTCGTGGTAGCAATGCAGGTTCTTGACAAGATACTCCTTCCAGGCTCTCTACACTCGCCCCACGACTCGAAAAAAGATTTCCAAAAGGAGATTCCTCGGCGGAAATGCCAGCACGACCTTTCCCCATGGCTCGCCGGGTAAAAAGGATGTGGCGTATGGGATTCGTTTTTGCGTTAGTTTTGCGTGCGACTGCGTTATGTGTGGTAAGGATGGTAGCGTTGGGTTTGCGATTGGCACGTTTACTTCGAGTTGGTGGAGTTACCTTTCATGTTGTCTGCATTTTGAATGTGCGCGTACTTCACACTTGCAGATGGCGACTTTGTGTCTCTTCGCCACACGAAATGGGATGGGAGCAGAAAAAGAAGTAGCTGAAGAATCCGGGTGAGTTGGTAAAACTAGTCCATTTTCAAATGCATCGCCTGCTTTGGGTTATTTGACCATACGTTATATGGTTATTCCGATTGACGAATCACATCAGACACAAAGCAAATCCTTGTTTTGTTTTTATGGAACTGCCTGGTCGGGTCTATTGGGTGGTAAAATAACATGGAGGCAAAATGGTTTCCCTTGATGCCTCCCAACACAGACACAAAGATAAGGGTGGATTTTCCTTTGTCCTATTACCGCCAAAAGGGATAATAATTTCCAGCGACCCCTCAAAACGGTACAATTTGCAACGATTGAAGATATTAAATAATTTAATAAGACTTGAAGGCAAAATAAGAATGATGTTTGTCGGCAGTCAATCAGGCGGCGCAGCGGTGATACGGGTGACCAAGGCGTGGGGTGGAGCTGCAAGGAGGAAGAGACGCAGACAGTGACAGTAGGTGTAGTGGACAGCACGATGGGTAGCCCGCTGGAAACCAAGACCCGCCGGCGTCTGGCATCTCAGCCGATCTTGAAGGGTCGCTGCACGACGGAGGGAGGCTGGTGGAAGGCGAGATGATGATGATCAACACCCCGGGGACACGAGACCAAGCGACCAGGCGACATCAAGGCGAGATCCAGGAGAAGAGCAAAGAAGGATCTAGCGGCTAGGCCAAGGCGGGTTGAGATCCGGGGAGCGGGTCCCCCTTTTGCATGTGGCCATTCGGGCCGTGTCAGAGTTCGATTGTTATCGGAAGAAGGATCCAGATAAGCTGCTCCGCCCAGGCGCGAGTTCCACCAGCCTGAAAAAACAGGTCGGCGCAATTGGATTCCAGATGCCGGTGCAGCTTCGTCGTGCCATCAGTTACAAGTCACAAAGACAAGGATACGACGCCGGCTTTGCTAATCCAGAAGTGTCCCTACTAGAAACAGCCTTCGCAGATCTTCAGACTCCGCCTGGACACGAAAACGCCTACGTGGGGGACAAGAGGCCTCGTTAGCTTGACGAAACAACCCGCCGGTAAATGCCTCGTCGCCTTGATGTAGCCTTTATAAACTCGGAAATGGCGTTTCACTTTGTTGATGTCTCTCATTTACCGAATCCACTTTATCCTATTCGAACGAACCCCAACTGCAGGGCGGTAGCAGAGCTTCAGCTCGCACTCGCAGCCGACACAGTTAACTCCTTCATTCGATCGAAGGTCTTGCAAACGTCGGATTGGCCTGAGAATGTGTGGAGGGTGATCGACGCGATCCACCCGTCGTACATCCGATTTGCTGACTTCGGTTATGTGCCCCAATACCGTTGTATCTACACTTTGTATGACACCAATTGCAAATCGAATTCATCGTGCAGCAATCATGTACAAGAGCTCGCCTGCCTGGAGCTCGTCAACGGCGGCATTGGCTTTGCTGTTCGGATTACAGAGAATATTGCAGTGGCACCATCACCATCGAATATGCAAGCCTCTTCACGCACTTGAAGCCGAATAGCGGATACGTATCGGAGTTTCTGGCAATCCATCCCGCTGCGTCTGGAGAGCTTGGTACTCTTACCCTCAGCTAATGCGTAGTATTGAACTGCATTCAAAGTCGCCGATGCCGTGTCAAAGACCATGTACTTTCGGAGTGTTGGCTGGTCAACGTCTTCTTCAGGTTCCGGATCGCTGCTGTTGCTGTTACTACTGGTGAATACAATCTCATCACTGGTGGTAGCCTTAGGCATTATGACCTTAAGCGAGCCCTCTGACACAGTCCCAAATCGATCGGCATGTTGGTCCCCTTCTCATCCATACTCGTTTAAAGACAAATTTACACGTTCTGCTCGATACAAAAGTTTTCATACACGTTTAAACAAATTTCCTTACCCCGAACTATGTAACCCACACAAACAGAAAACCATAACCACCTACCTGTTTTCAACCATGTGCGGCTGTGCCGCACCGCTGCAAATTACATAAATCCAATACAACATTCAAAATATATACACATGATCATTGTTAGTGTGGGCGCTTTGGCATCACAGGCGGCGTGGACGCCATCCTCTTCATCTCCGATGCCGTCGTCAGTGCGGTCGCGT
This sequence comes from Nothophytophthora sp. Chile5, assembly GCA_001712635.2. Classification (NCBI taxonomy): domain Eukaryota; phylum Oomycota; class Peronosporomycetes; order Peronosporales; family Peronosporaceae; genus Nothophytophthora; species Nothophytophthora sp. Chile5. Next base: position 3,986 of record MBAC02003888.1, on the reverse strand, counting down.
GCACCGTGGCGTCGTGGATGCCGTGCACGCTGTTGTCCGCATCGCTGTCGCCGTCGAGAGCGCAGCCTTGGCGAACCGCGCGCGGACCTCCCCCCCCCCCCCAACTGCACGAGCACATCATGTGAGGGGTACCGACGATTACAACGAAAATGTCATTGATAATTTCTATTTATTTTGCAGACTACTATCCTATTGAACTCCTGGCCTTTTGTGACGGGATCACACAGCACAACACACAGAAGGAGTGCTTAGCGATATACTAGTAACGTAGCGGAATGGATTATTGCCGAAAATCGACACCTGAGGAAAGTGGAATATCTGCATTGGTTTTACACTAAAATCAGCAATTTTATCAGCAAACAAGAGATCGAATAATGCTCTAATCAGTACAATTTTTAGAAGCTAAGCTTGCAAAAATTGACGATAGCATGCTCCGCGAAAAAATCGTGAAAACCCACGAAAATTTGCCTTTACCTAGATTATTGCCGAAATCCAGCATACAAAAAATGCAGTATAAATCTTGTGATGATTGCAGCTATACATCAATGTTCTGCAAGTCCTCGCGCGTGAAGAGTCGACGGTTAACGTCAAGTGTCTTGCGCCGCTTGCGAGTCTTTGCAGACGACGCAGGAAGCACTAAGATCTCCGTCTGCGCAATCTCTCTGACTTTGAGCCAGGAGGGCAATTCGACGTCCGTGACGCACCCGCCATCTTGAAAAAGCTTGAGCCGACGCTGCTGTTGCGGTAGCGACACAGGCCAGAGCCCACAAGCTCTGTATCCAGCAATCACGTTGGCAGGTTTGTCCACAATGCCCTTGGTCCAAGCAGTACTCACCAGTCGAATGGCGGTTTCGCGTGCTATTGAGCCTTCGCCTCCGTTCAGATTGTACTCACGCACCACGGCGTCAATACTGGCCTTGAAAGGCTTGAATACAGCCACGTCTAGTGGCTGCAGAAGGTGAGTGGCGTTCGCTGGCAGGAGCACGAGGATGAACTTGAGTCTCACCGCCTCACGCACGATCTCAGCGTTGTAGTGGCTGCTGCATCCGTCGTACACCAGGATCAGCGGCTGCTTGACAGTAACTGGCACGGCGTCCGAAAAGTGGTGAAGCCATCGAATGAGCCCCGCGCTATTCATGAAACCACGAGGAGCAGTTGTGATGACAGCGCCTGGGACGTCGCACTCATCCAACACGTCGCGCGTGACGCGTTCGCCAGGCAAAATGTACAGCGGTGGGCAAACAAATCCCGCCGCCGACACGCACGCGACGATAGTAAGGTGGAAGTTGCACTGGGCAGACTTGCTCCACACGTTCCGCGAGCCCTTGACCGCAATCACCTTCGTCTGTCTGCTTTTCTGGGAGAATTCAGTCTCGTCCATGTTGAACACTCGATCTGAACTTGCATTGCGCTCGATGACGTGCTTCATGTACTCAATGAAAAACTCTCGGAGACTCTCCATGGTGACCTCATTCCGAGCACGCTTGATGACTTGGCTGTCGCGTAGTGACAGATCTGGATGGCGCTTGAGAAAGCACGAAACCTACCGTATCGTGAGGAAACCGGTGCTTCGTGTCACACCGTACTTCACCCGATACATGTCATTTGCCTTCGTCAATACCGCCGCACGGTTGACCGGCAGCCCGTTTTTCTGCATTCCAACCACCCAGTCGCGGAGGTCGCCCTCCATCCCTTCTCCCAGGATTGACGGCGGCCCAGGTCTTCGCAGTGTCACACCATTCTTGAGCAGGTTGGCTCGATACCGTGTCGTTCGAGCTGGGACGTCAGGATATTGTTCTCGAACGCCGCCGATCTTGGCGCCTGCAGCGTATGCTCGCGCAGCAGCATCCAGGTCCTCTGCTGAATAGCTCTTTCGACCTGTCGATGACATGGTGGCCTTCGTGTTATTCCCCTTTGCCGCACTCTTCCCTCCTCAATGTGTGGCGTGACACTTCTCGGCAATAAACTGGGTAACTTAAGAGATCAGCCAATTATAGCATTTTAAGCGTCAAATTACGATTTTTGATTGGCTGATATACGCTTTGGCAATAATCCTGGTAACTGGCAACGAACAATCCGATACGTTACTAAACTTGATTCGGTCAAGTTCCCGGCCGAAGGAACATACTTTGAGTAGTTTTGAATTCATTAGTTGTCGACAGTCTCACCCTGCAAGTAAATACGTGCAACCAAATGTTTGCCAAATACAAACCTATACAAATGCTGTAAACTGTACACTCCATGCGTAGTTTACGCTAGAACCTCGAATGAGTCACTAAGAGGGAATCCAGGATCCCAAACGAGCGACATCAATCACTCTTTATGTCACTAATCCAACACTGGCTATACCATGTGTATAATACCGTACTTTACATGATCGTATTAGGTTACACTTTTGCTTTCAAATAATGATTTCTTAGATTGTGCTTCCGCGTATATGAATATTAACAAATCAAAATGGTTCGTTAGCAGTACCGTGGCTCTGTCAATGTAATCAATTTGCTTCCTTTTAAGTCCAAGTGACTTGAGCAAAATTCATGCAAATGTTGTATAATGTAGTTTACGGTTGTGGTTCGTGATAGAGTTTTAACGTTTAAAATAGTTGGTTTAAACGGGAAAATCACACAATTTCAATTTCCTGAATCAAAAGCGTTCTCTCATCCAAGCAACACCTTGACGACTCCTGAAATTTGGCAAGAGCTATAAAATCTTGGTGCACGTACACGTTCACTCCTCCAGAACGGAAGGCGAGAATGGCTCGGAGAACATACACGACCAAAAGCCGAACGCAGGCGATGTTTCGTTTCGGTGCTCAGGTGGTCTGTGTGGCTGCGGCGGTATTGCTTGGCGCAGCAGAGGCCAGATGCTTCAGCATCACAGGCGTTGAAGCGAAGATGCCTCCGTCGCCGGACCTGCCGTTTGGTTGTGAAGCCGTCGGTTCCCTGCTTCACGCACTCGTTCAAGCGCACGCGCTCGCCAAATCATTCGACTGTATGTGGTAAATACATCCCTAGAGAGCAGTTCACCGTCCGTGGCGTTCTACGGAACCAATACCACGATACAGCACTGTGAAGGGTGCCTGCCGCTTGCCTTTACATGCGCGTTTGTTGTACATAGGGTAACAGTTAAACTAGCGGTTGCTCACTTCAAGCGTCAGCGCTTCAACCTTGTGCTCTACAGTTCAATTCAGCATCATGCGCTTCGTTTGACAAGGGCGCCTGTGTCATCAACGACCACGATGTGCTGGGTCTGGATGTACCGGCATTGTGGTCACTTCGTCAGCAGTGCAGCAGTGTTGACACTTGTCTGCCCTTGTCGCTGTTTCCGCGGCAGCAGATGGCCCTTGGGCAATTTCCGCCTTCAGAAACGCACCAAAGGCTTTGGACAGTGGCCGCTTGGCGAGTCGTTCATGCTGGACCGTGAACGAGGCAAATAAACACGGGCGCAGGATGTGGTCAGCTCGTGATCAAGCCGAATATTGCAAGAGCTGGGTTTTACAAACGATTCCAGTTTAATCCACTTGTGTGAATGGATTTTATTGCGTTCATCAGATATTGTTCGCAAAAAGACAAGGGTGATCCATCCTGTTCGGACAGCAAAGACACGAACTTCAACAGTTGTTGACAAGGAACTACCTTGCCGCCTGCCTACCAACGCATGATCAAATGCTGGATGCGCAGCAGCCACATCGCAAGCACCAACGGAGCGAGCCAATTAATCTCGATCACCATTGACCGGCAGGCCAAGCCCTGCTCTTGGACCTCCGTCCGACAGCCCTCGAACACCGCTCACATCTCAATTTGCCTTCGCCGAAGCACATCGACCGCCTCCAGTCACGCCTCGCTTCTCTCGGTGCTTCGAACATGCAGACTCCCAGTGCTCTCCGGCTCGTGGCGCTGGCCGCCACGGCCTCGCTCGCCGCCATGGTTGCGCACGCGCAGCAGGTCGGCACCAACACGGCCGAGACCCACCCGTCGCTCACGACG